>JANHFL010001192.1:11760-37273 GCA_032468155.1 Oxyrhabdium leporinum | reverse complement strand
CCCCCCCCCCCCCCACAACTGCTTGCATTGTATACCCCATCCTTTTTGCTTGCACAGGGGTCTTACTGTGCTGGGCTGTGAACGATGCTGAGCTTGAGTGTTACTGTCACTGGGTAAACGTGCCAGAAAGCATGTGCTGCTCTGAACAGGTAGCCTAGTAGCCTTGATGGACCAGGGATGTACATAGACATGTATTTGTGAAAGAGAGAAAACGCTTGGATGTAGTATCATATTCCTGATATTGGAATTCTTCCATAAACTTGTCTCCTTCCCTAATTGGGTTTTGGCAGGTAATTAGGTATGGAGATTTGATTTGGTTAAGCAAGGCATGGATCTCAGCAGTTACCAAAAGGTTTCTTGAGTGCATGTCTTTAAAGCGTTTGCTCACAATACCAATCCTGTTGGATTGTCTCGGCTCATTGCCTTTTGCAGACAGTACTTGGAAAGATATCTGTGTCTAGCAAGAGGGAAAGAGTAGAAGTGGGAGAGACAAAACAATCCTTCAGAAGATATGTGTAGCAGATAGAGAAGTCAAGCCGCATTGGGTAAAGGTTATAATTGCAATGCGCCCTGCATGCTGTTCTATGAATAAGCCCCAGTGAATAGCATGGGTTTTACTCATGACTTTTTGGATCGTGTTATAAAGCTTGATTTATGAAGCTTTAAAGTTTTCTATTGCTCTAAGTATCTGTTGTGTGCATGTATGCTGTGATATGTATGTCTGCATTGGAAGGATTGTCTGATCTTACTGTTAGACGACAGAGGAACAGGAAAGTTGTCACTTATGTCTTGTGATAACAGAAATCTAGGTGGTATTCAGGTCTGCTCAGCCAACAAATATATTCTCAAAAATTAATCCAATAGTCAGTTTTAATTTAGGGAGCTATTGAGTACTGCTCAAAATGTGGGTGCGCATGTGATTGTGCATGTATCTACACCATTAGTTATGCATTGCATCAGCATGAATCTACACCGGTTATAGGCTTCGTTGTGTTGTATGGCAGAGCAGTTGTCCATGCTAGCACAGACCATCATAGCAATGTGTGTCAATGGAATGTGTCTGGTTTTTTATAATGCTTTCACTAGTGTTTCAGAGTAAGATATGGTGGACAAAATGTCAGGACATATTTGTATGTTATCAGTGCCATTCCAGGAGGTTTGTTCATTGCACATCTATGCCTGGTCTTAACGGGACATAGCATATAGTTCTCACTTAAAGCAGTGAATTGGACCTAGAAACGATTAAATACTGATTTAATTTGGTGCTTAATGAGAAATTCTCTTTCTGAAAAGTATTACTTTTGACCTGATCATTTTTCTTAAGTGGACTGCTCTATTAACTATCAGTGCTGCAAGAATCAACAGGAACAGTTGTCTCCCAGTAAATTAAGCTACCTTGAAAACAGGAATCTCCTTAGCTCCAATTGGCAGCAGTCTGTTTGTGATGCAGGATGATAGCTCTAGGCTCCCTGTCATGAGATCTTAGTTTTGCATCAATCTACAGAAAACAAGGGTTTCTTCTCACGTCTCCAGTGCAGATTGAATAAATCATTTCATTTGCTTAGCTGCTGTTAAAGCTTGAAGATCTGCAGCTTAAACATAGTACAATGTGAGTGAGTCTAGTGTGAATTTGAGACTGAAATCCTTTTCTGTAGCTGCTTCTCCCTCTTCGTATGGCCATTACTGGGAAAAACAACCACCAGATTCCCTCTTCCTAGAAAGAGCAGAAAACAGATTCAATTTATGTGTTATTGGAAATCCTGTGCAAAATGAGTGCTGGTTTGATGTAGTAGTTAGAGCATCAGGCTAGAAACTGGGAGACTGTGAATTCTAGTTCTGCCTTGGCCACCAAGCCAGTCACACTTATCTCAGCCCTAGGAAGGAAGCAATAGCAAACCACTTCTGACATCTTGCCAGAAAATTGCAGGGACTTATCCAGGCAGCCACCAAGAATTGGATACAAATAAAGAAAGGTGAGAAAAAGCAAGGTTACAAAACCTAATCAACAAGCCCATTTAACAGGGATACTGATAAGATGATTTAGCTCTTGTGTATTTTTAACACCCCAATCCTAAAAACCCTTATACAGAAATAATGTTAAGTCCACTGAATCTTGTATGCATATGTTTATGTAATGAGTTTGGTCAAGATATGTGTTTGTGTTTGAACAACTGCTTGGTGAATCACACTTTTGATAGACTGAAAATTTCAAATATAATAATGCAGGTCACAGGTTGGAGAAGTCAATCCGATCCCTTATTTTGAACCTGCAATAAATTATTTATGCAGTTAAACCATAGAAATGTGCTCTTATTAATGTGGTTTATCTATAAACATAATCATGTGTATTATATCTTGTATTTGACTTTTTTAATTTATTTTTTTTTACAAAATTTGAGTCAATTTTAATGCTGTTGGTTTGATAGCTTCAGGTTTGCAAACATTTGTACATCTTTGCTAGGTATATTACACATTACCTATGCATGAATTGTAATGTAGGCCAGGATCTGCGTGGTTGTCTGTGATAAATAAAATTGGCTCCCAGGTAACTAGGCAGGAAACCTTTGCTAAGTTAAAAAAAAATACTTCTCCAGGGTGACCTAATACAAGACATTTGGGTAGGCAGTCTTATTATTATTATTTTTATAAATTTGTTACATTTTCAGACCTATTTGTAACCATTCATCTACTACATTGAAAAAAATCCTTTCTCATCCATTGCATAACATTTCAGAAGTGAAGGATTCTGACCATAGTCCCTGTCGTATCTGAGCCCTTTTATGGCTGCTGAACTGCAGCACTATTTTTCCTTCTTTTTTTTTTCACACAAGATGTTGTATCCCCATAAGTCAATGTTTGGATCTTTGGGGAGTTATGTTTTCTGATTCAGCCTGAACATCGGTGACGTTGGGTTAAGATTATATGTGTTTTAAGTATACTTCAGATTTCACAATTGAGTTATTTTGGTTCTGTAGGAGTTAATTTCCCTTATCCTGTCTATTATTAAGGATATTTTTCTCTTTGCTTAAGCCATATTTATCCTTCTTTTTAATTTTTATTTCAAAAGGATTAGAATGTAAAAAAGAAAAACCTTACAGGATAAAAGTTCACGCAAAACTCACATATACTAAAAGTGCCCAGCAACATTTCATTAAAATAAAATACTTCCTGGGTAAAAATGCGCTCAAATACCTTTTAAATAGGAAGAAAGGAAAAATATTGGGATTTCTTAAGGAAACAAATTTCACAATTATGGTGCCACACTTGAGAATACATTGTGCCTAATATTTTTCAGTCAAAGGAAGGGCAGCGGGGACATCTGACATTTTAGAAAACATGGTGGGTGCTATCCTAAAATGTCTACTACAGCAACTCTCATTTCCACAGAGGTCAGTCTGGTGAACTATTACCCACTATCTCTTCTCCTGCACTAACACCCAGTTTACCTGTCTCTTCTTCATGGCCAGGTGACACATCACTAAAGTAAATAATACTCAGCTTCACCTATCCACCATTTATATTGTTAAATAATGGTTGTGGGGCTTCTGCAGGCCCAGAAATTTTCTTCAAAATAAAAGTAGTGGTGTAGAGGGGAAATGTCACCAAGCACATTCACATTCTGGGGGAAAACAGAGGGTTGCAGAAAAGGGCCACTGAAAGTCTGGAAACACCCCCCACCCCAGAAAAGAATCTGCAAATTTTTACTGAATGGGCCTTCTATTCACATCCTCATCCCACAAAAGGATGCACATCTCTAATATTAAGTCTCAGGCTTTCTATTTAAATGCAAAACAGCTTAGCCACAAACAGCAGGACACAATGTCTGGAGACTCATAAAATTTTTACTATTATGTATGGAAGGAAACTCTTCTGGATTTTTTGTAAAACGTATAAAATCTTTTCTTTGAAGTAAGTGCAAACAATTTACGGTAACTGAGTTTTCTTCCAGATACATATTTTTTGCACAATAACACAACTTGACTATCATTCTGTGTAATTAAGGCATTCTTTCATTAAATTGTATTTCTTGCTTTTTCAGATATGAAAAACATTATTTTTAATCCTTTAAGTTTCTTCATTAGCTAACTTCTTATCTAGGGTTGAGTTGCAAAGTTTCTTGCTCATTGCAAAGTATTTGATGGAGGACTCTTTATTCCATTTCTCCTTTGGGCACTGGCCTGGGCTGTTTGTAGTAAGCTGAGATAGATATCTATGTAATTCCTACTATTGTTGGGTGGCTGTGTGCTACTGTGGACACTGATGCTGGTATATAAGTGAATTCTGCCCACAACACTGATCTATTGAAGAGTCTGTTAAACTTCCAAGGAATTTTGTATTTCTGGAACATGTTTTGAAGCCACTTTGGCATAGTACAGCCTTTCCAAACTGTGGCTATCTAATCTATTAGGACTGACAGTTCCTAGGATTCTATGCTAGCTGAAAGTCTTGCCAGTGATCAGAGACCCATAACCACCTACAATGTATGACAGTAGATGAACGCAATCATCTGAAAGGACACCTTCCCCTTGACTCAGAAAACTTTAAGCTTGTAACTTATCTCTTAGATTTTTGCTAGGGTTGACACATACCCTCTGTTGAATGATAGGATAATAATGTATCTAGAGCCATATAAATAAGATTGTATACACAGGCATGAGTTTTTGAAAAGTTGATAGTAATACTGTTCATTGCATATTGATCTTAATGGTCTATTTTTTTTCTGAAGCAATGCCAAAGAGAATTTGATGATATAAGATCAAAGACGTCTTATTAACCAAAAAAAATTGAAAATGCCCTCCCTGGCTTTGAACAAGCATCCGTGTGGAAAATTTGTGTATTAAAAAAAATATCAAAGGAAAGCTTTCCATACTGAATTTGTAAGGACACATGTTTTGTTGCTTGCCAACAATGACCGCCTCCCCCAACCCCTTTCTAGTCTAATATTTGAAATGAGTCCCCTTGGAAAGATGAACTGTTTTTTTTATCTTGATGCGTATTTGCACAACACATTCACATCTCTACACACACACACACACACACACACACATTTACATCCTGTATCCCACAAGCCTTAGATCTGTCAACATTAATTTTACCATCTGGAGTTTTCAATGCAAGGCATCATTAACAGGGAAGAATATTGCTTTATGATACACAAGTTGCCACCAAGGACTATGGTACATGAATATTGCCTGCTCCCTCTCTCTGTGTACTCTGCCATGCTGTTTTTCTTTTATTTTTTCCCCTCCATTTTAGTATATGTTATAGCAAGATTACAAAAAAAAGAAAAAAAGAGAATAGAATAGAATGCAACAAAGGTAAACAGTAAAATGAACAAAGAAACATTAAATACATTAATAAACTAATATATATATATATATATCCTAAAATCCTTTCTTGGTCTCCTGGCCAGCAAAAATCCAAAACAAAATAGAAGAAAGGATAACAGCAGAAAATAATAGAAAAATATTAAATAAAAATTCTAAACAGCTACAAAATATATTAAATACATAGAAACTAAGAGTTACTGCTGTAACATCTAGAAATCCACTCTTCTACCTGAGAAAAATGAAATAAGGACATGTGTGATAAATGGCTTTCAAGCAATTGCTATCCCTGTACAAGGATGCCTACCAAATTATTTAAGCTCAGTACTATAATCATACAGTTCAACAAATAAGGTAATTTGTAGAAATGGCAGCATTTTGCTAAATGACATGTGCACATGTTTACGCTTCATGTTTCAATTCAAGAATTGTTCCAATGTATTCTCATTCCAAAATAGTATCTTGATTGGGCTGTAGATCAAACCTATTCTTCTCAGAAGCCTTAAAAAAGTCATGTTTGAGGATAGTACATATTTAGTGAAATCATTGCTTTTGATTAAGAAAACAAGACCCTACTATAAACACTGAACATTGATACACACATTTTTAATAATTATGAAACATAGTTTTGTTGTTTTGTTTTGCGTACCAATTGCACCTGTCCCTGAACTGGGAGACACTGTGCCAGTTCATTATGTGCTGGTTACCTTATACGTGGTTTAATGCAATGTGGTCTATGTGGAACTGCCTTTGAAGACCACTTGAAAACTTTACATGCTCTAGAATGCAGCATCTTGTTCAATTATAAGTATATCAGGTAAATAGTTCTGCTCTGTGAAGTGCCCTGGTTATTGGTAGGCTTCTAAATAAAAATGAAGGTGTTTTCACCTACAATGTCCTACATGGCCTAGGACCTACGGTAGTTATTTGTGGGACCATCTTTCAATTGTTTCTGCCCATCCTATAATAGCAGACATAGTCATCTTACTATCGTAGAATATCAGATGTAGTAATCTTACTATGATTCCTATTCATTAAGCTAATGTCATCTGGTAGACATAGTCATCTTACTATTGTATAATATCAGATGTAATAATCTTACTATGGTTTCCATTCATTAAGATAATGTCATCTGGTGGGATTAAAGAATCATGACATTTCTATTATAGCTCCTGCCCTCTAAAACAGCATCCCCTCCAAGAGATTCCAATGGCCCCAATTCTGCATCTCTTTGCTCGAGCCTGGTTCTTTAGGCTTTGGGTCAGGGTAGGTTACGAGCAACCTTGGTGAAGTGTCTTTATGTCTTTTCCACCAGGACAACCATCTTCCTTTTCGGTTTTCTGTTGTTCTATTTCTTTGGTTTTCAGCTTGTACACCACTTAGATTTGCCAAGAAATGGTGTAGTTTTAAAATATTAAAAACAAGAGACCAGGAGCAGCTTTATCTCCAGACCTGCTCATTTTTCAGCTCAGACCTGATATCAAGCAATAAATAATTCTGGCAAACACTTGCCAAATATTATACCTTATGAATTAATCTTTCCTTGTGACTGGGTGATGGTTGTAATCCTTGAACGTTACTAAAAACACATATATGTGCAGGTTCAAACACACTTTCTCTCATATAGGCACATGTGCATATTTGGCTGTCAAAACGGAGTGTGTTTCACTTTTTAGATGAGGCGGTTCAGACAGTTGATCTTTCACTGCAGGTGATTATTTCTCCCTCCACATTAGGATCAGAGATAAATTAGATTGCTTCCCATAGTCTATAATATACAATAGATAGAGACTGCGGTTGTTATATTGTAGAAAAGCATATGCTCCTGCATATGGTATAAACAAAGGATTTACATGCATGTTGGACCTATCTAACATTCTGATAACTTCTTCAAAGAAACAAAAGTCATAATGAATTGGTAACAAAAGGAACAAATCTTCCCTGAATGTAGCCAAAAAGAAGAATCTCCTCATTTTTCTTTGGAAGATCATTGCCATTAGGTTTGTTTCAAGTGCACAATTTTCATATTGAGATTTCTCACATTCTTCCATGGCCTTTAATTCATGCTCTCAGATCCAACTATTTATATTATATTATTCTTTGAACTGTTGTCTGTATAGACTTCAATTATGTTCCCACATCTCTCTAAGGATAATGTAGTTGGTTTTGTATTCATTGAGCAGCATGCCTAAATTCAGTGATTATGATTTGTAAACTATGACATGGCTTAGAGTTGTACATGAATCCAGGCAATTGTGGCTTCTACAATAAACTTTGACATAATATTTATGAATCCATTCTTAAAATAGTGATTGCTCTAAGCTAATGCTGCTAAAATATAAAATAAAGGATTTGGGAGCAAATGACAAGAAATATTACAGCCAAACTTTGTCATTACAATAATACAAACTCTACTTGGCCCTGTTGGTAAATGGACTATTTAGTGGGCATATATAGAACTTTAAAGTATGTCTGCCCTGTTTCTTTCTCCCCTCCCCAATATTTAATTCCTTTTTTGTGTTTTTTTAGTTTATTATGCACTTTGCTAAAGGATGTCTGGCAGGATCGTCTAATGCATAGATGAGAGCAGAACTTCCACAAAAACATGTTTTCTATTTCATCCAAATTATGAAAATATCAATGTGGGAATGTATGTTAGGACTGAATCTTTAAAAAAGAACATGGGTTTAAGCCTGCTGGCCTCCTCTGTTCCTCCCGAGGTGTTAACAAAAGAAACATAGCTCTGTATCCTCTAAATACCCCCCTCCACAATCTACTGTGGTTTCTTCTAAAACAGCTTGGCTTACAATTGTTTGGTATGCAGCCCAGGTCCATGCATTTTAGTGAGAGAGTCTGATTGGGTTTGCATGTATTGAATGCAATTCATCACCATGCATGAAGCAGGAGCTTTTGGAGACAGATTTCTGCAGAAGGGTGACCTCAATGTTTTGGGAGAAAATTGGATGTATTATTCAGAATAATGCACCAGGAAGGACCCAGATGAAATTTGCGTGAAATGACTCTGTGCAAGTATTTGCTTTTTAAAATGTTCCCATCTTACTAGAGATATAGTAGTTGAGTTTTAGATTGCCTCCAGATTAAAATATCAAAAAGAACTGATCTTTGAATAAAAGCAAGAGTATAGCTCTGAAAAAAAAGATATACATATATGTCATATGCAAAATAGTTTAAATGTTTAAATAGCAGTGTTATTATTTGACAGCATTTCCATAAGGCCAGCATGTTGGGAAAACACAGGTGAAAGACATTTATGTTGAAGTAATTAAAGTTGATGTTCCATTGTGATAAGATCTATGATAAAATGTTGAAGACCTGAAATGTCAGGACTATCTAAAAGTAATGCTGTATTGAATTATTCTGGTCACACATATTGAATTCTTACAGCAAACTAAACTAGGATAAAATGGGGCTGAATTGTTCGTGGTTCAGTGTATTATAGAAAACCAAGCCATTATCTTAGCCTGTTGTGTGAATCAGGACCTGTGTTAAGGCACAATATGATATGCTTTTGGGGCACAGAATGTTGTGTGATAACAATTGTCTTTTGTGTCATTGGGATTAGCAGTAAGTGTGTTGTTTTGCTTAGTCAAATTTGCTGTCAAATTTTTCTTACCTCACTATTAATGTATTATCTCTGCTCTGAATGACTAAACGTAAAATAAGATAAGTTTGGGGGAACAAAATCAGCTGCTAAATCAAGGTAAAGCTTGTCTTGAGCATATGGGATCCCCACTGACCAGAAATTATTAGTAACTGACTCTGATAAGCATTTAAAAGTAAAATGAAAGGAACTTGAATCCCTGCTTTGACCTAAAGTTGTAGGACTACAAAAATACAATCTTAAATTTGGCAGGTTGGGATTTTTTGCACATAAATTGAGAAATAATATAATAACATTGTGTTTTCTTCATGAAGAGAGGAACAGGAATATTTGGATTGGGGTCAATGACCACACAGAGATATGTATAAAAGAAGTAATTTCAGTGTATGATTTAATAAATTCAAGGACTTTAGCAATTCAGCAGAGCCCCTCACCCTTAAGGGAATACTAAGTGATTTTATTGGTTAAAGGAATGAATTTGAATTAATCCAGTTAGAAATTTGGATGGGATTCTATTTTGTTAAGGTAAATGTCTGGGTATTTGATTTTTACCTTATTTATCTACTGGGATGTGAATACAGCCCAGCCCCTGCTCAAGCTTTAAGCTGGCTTTGTGATTGGAGAGCTGGCAGAACCTCTCAGCCTGACTTACTTCATAAGGTTGGTATAAGGATAAAATGGGAAAAATCTAAACTCCACTCTGAGCTCTTTTGTAGGAAACTTTGGAATTTTAAATAATCAAACAAGTAGGTATGAAATATTCAATGAAAATATAAGCAACACTAGGCACTGGAGAGGAAAAAGCAGGGGAGAATTCTATATACTAGTTTGTGACCAGATGTGGAAAAAAATGAAAGCTTTTCACAGGTTCATGACAAATGGAAGCTCTTTACATATTAAAAGGTTCTAATTTGCAACTCTTTGCAAATGTCAATATAGGTTAAAATCAAAGAGCTGTTACTGGCCCATGAAAGAGGAAGGCAGGGGGTAAAATTCACATATTGACAATCTTTTCATTGGAATCTCCAACATGCCAAAGGAAAACGTGCCATAATTTGCATTAATGTAATCCTGTGGATGGATTTCAGGCAGCTGCTTTTGTTTCATCCTTTTAAGCTTTAGGAAAGCTTTGTGCCTTGACCTCTGGCCTGTCTTCATCCCACCACCACTCACTCAGCTATCCCCCTCCCCTCCTTTCAGTTCCTTGATGGACTCTAATGAGTCTCCAGCTCCACCAACAGCCACTTAGACAGGCGTTAATTGTAGGTGCTGGGAAAGCAATAATTAAGAGATAATGAGGTAGCTTTTGTGTGAGTCTGGGCGTCCTGTGTCCATGTCAGCAAACACGCTGTTTGGGTGCTGAACACCCAGTTAGTCCTCTTTACCAGCTTAGCTTGCTGGCCTAAAATGGAGCTGATGCAATCAGCCGAAAACACCCTGGAAGTTTGCCAATGCTCAGCAACTACTTTTGCTATTAGAAGAGTCAAGGGAAGAACTTCTAAGGGTGTGATATTTTTTGTACAGTTTTAGGACATGACCATACTCCTTAAAGCTAATGGCATATGCTTGTCTTCTGACTGATTTCTTATTGCTTACTTTTTTTTCCAACCCACCTTTGCACAGAACACTTGTGAAAGTAGTTTGAGAAAATGCCAATTTCAATAAATGATTTTTTTTTAAAAAACCCTGAATTTCTACATTAGCTAAAGTTATGACTTGTTTGCATTGTCTTAGCGTGGCTTGCCACTTTGTGAATCATGGTTTATGGCTTAGTATTATATCTAGGAACAGATCACTTTGTATTTTCTTCAAGACAACATGGTTAAAATAAGGCATGTCTTAGCACAGTATTTAACTCCTACTGCAAAGGTTGATAGATAAGTTCTATTAATGGCATTGAAATAAGTTCAGGAAAGAGGGCAAAGCAACTTTTAATCAATTGTCACCAACAGTTTGCATTTATCATGGCTTCTAGTATTTATCTATCTACCAGATATATATCCAGCCTTTCTAAATTACTAAATTTAATTCTAAATTGTTGTTCACCAGCCAGAGTCACTGAGTCAGATGGGCAGCTATAAAAAAAATCAATAAATAAATCAATCAATATTCTTATCCTAAAACCTTTAACTTGGAATATCAATTTAGAAAATAACTTCAGATTGGCAGCAGCCCTGTTGTATATTTTTAAGGCAAAAATCTTGGGTTATTTGAAATACTAATAAATTAGGATATAAGATTTAATAAACTCAAGCTGCTTCAGCAGAAGAAGGTATTTTAAGTGCCTTAAATCCTTTGCATGTGCAATGCAACAAACTAATACAAGAGCTGACACACCAATGAGGAAGTTGATCCTTGTATGTGAACATGGGGTGTCATCAAATAAAAGCTTGTGTACGTGCAATGTGTGAATAGAAATGATTGGGTAAGTTTGTACTCTGCAGAAATGCATGAAAAGCTGATCCAAGTTCAGCTTCCACTTGGTGAATAGGGGCAAGCAGGACAGTAAATATAAACCCAGACACCTTCTCTTCGGCAGAACATTTCTTCACTTATCACATGCCTTCCCACACATTTACAGACTTTTTGCCTTTGCCCTAAAATCCCTGTGCTTAAATTCACAGTGTCTGACTTCTAAAAGGAGACATGTTATTAAAAGTGATCTGATGTGTTTATAAGCCATATATCTTTTTGAACATAGGCTGGTTTCTTTTCCCCCCCTATTTCTGGTTTCTTAGTATGAGAATGGAGCACGTGTTTGCTCTTCTACTAGCAGTTTACATTTACTTTATCCAGAAATGTACCTCCTACTCTGACATCCACAACCGCTTATAAGAATAAACACAAAAATATAAAATATGCAGAGCAGGTGGGAAAACAATACACTATATAAATAGGACTTGCAAATAAAAGATGACATTGTGAATGTTCCTAATTCCAGGGAATCAACCAGGGATGCCATCATCCAGAACACTCCTATTCACTATCCCGTCTGGTTTATATTTACATTTACATTTCATAACTACCAAGTACTTTTATGGGGCTGTACTGCCATTTTGCTTCCTTTAAGATTCTAATTTCCCTAGCTGACACTCATTTTGTATACTTCTGTGAACTTGGAAACATCAACCATGGAGTCCCTGCATGCCTGCTCATACCTGTGAGTTGCGTTATGGTTCAGTCAGCAACTTAAAGGGAATCAGAGAATCACACTTTGCTATCCGAGTAACAGGATAACTTATTTGATAGTGCTCAAATAAGTTTCTACACAAGATCAGTCGTTCACTAAATAACAGAACAGAATAACAGAGTTGGAAGGGGCCTTGGAGGTCTTCTAGTCCAACCCTTCTGCTCAGGCAGGAAACTCTATACCATGTCAGACCAAAGGTTGTCCAATCTCTTCTTAAAAACTTCCAGTGTTGGAGCATTCACAACATCTGGAGGCAAGTTGTTCTAGGTTGCTTCTCTCCTTGATTAGTTTCTATCCATTGCTTCTTGTCTTGCCTTCAGGTGCTTTGGAGAATAAGTTTGCCCCCTTCTTCTTTGTGGCAACCCCTTACATTGGGGTGTCAAACTCATGGCCTGCAGGCCAGTTATGTAACACGCTGATTACACCCATCCCCATTTTAGCGAAGGGGAAAAAAGTCACAATACATCACATGACAATGTGACCACGCGAGTTTGATATCCCTGCCTTAGATATCGGAACACGCTATCATGTCCTTCTTTTCATTAAACTAAATCTTTCCCTTCTAAAAAGCAGTCCGTGATACAGAATGAGGTAATCTGAGAGAGTGCTTATAGCACCCCTGTTTTTTCACAACAGTGCCAAATGATCCTTCAGCCATTTAGCATAATGAGAGCTTCAAAGTGAATAAAGAAGGGGGAACACACATTGGCCTCCCTGCTTTCTCTCTCAGACTTCCAGATCCAGGTAGTCCTCAACTTATGGCCACAATTGAGCCCAAAATTTCCATTGCTAAATAAGACAGATATTAAATGGCTTTTGCCCCATTTTATGACCTTTCTTGCCCCAATTGTTAAGTTAATAATTTGTTAAGTGAATCTGGCTTCCCTATTGACTTTGCTTGTCATTTGCACATAACCTCAGGACACTGCAACCATCATAAATACATGCCAGTTGCCAAGTGTCTGAGTTATCATGACCATGGGGATGATGCAATGGTCATAAGTGTGAAAAACAGTCTTAAGTCACTTGTTTTGGTGCCATAACTTTGAATAGTCAGTAAACAAATGGTTTTAAGTTAAGGACTAGCTGTTGTCTGAAACAGGGATGCTCCTGCATTAGCTTGAATGCAGGTAAAAATCTCCCTGTGATTAGGCAGTTCTCTTTATTAGGATCCTGATTACCAATCCCGGAAATAGCTAACTTTTTAAAGGACAAGTATACAGTATTAAATTATCAAAACCTCTAGCTATCCCGGTGAACCAGTATCAGTAGAAAGTAGGCATTTTTAACATTATGCTTATATACCAGGGTTTATTCTTAATAGCATCAGTGTTTAATTTTTAAAAAATAATATTGTCTTGAAGTGATTTAATCTGAAAATGTTACAAGATCCTATTACAGGCTCAATTATGCTACCAAGAACAGTTCATCATGTCTCTGAAAAAGAAAACAACCTTAAGGACAATACTCATACTTTCTATAAGTAATGTTGAATATTTTCACTCATAACATCTGTTTCTTATAATATGCACTTTAACGGGAATGTAGAAATGAGAAATATGTGGTTTAAAAAAATAGGCTAGAAAAAGAATAAAATCTTGGCTAGGAATTGCTGGAGGTGCGTTTGGGAGATAACTGAATGGAAATCATTTTTTAAAAACAAGATCTACAGTTAAGATACCAATTCATACAACAAATATAGAACCAATGAGTTATTAAATAGTTTATGATACTGGAAGTTATGTTAAAAGGCTAGGTTTTAGAGGCAATATCTGGTTTGTCAGTGCAAAGTTGAGAAAATGCAATTAAGACAGATAGAAAGTGACCTGGACATTAAAAAAAAAATCAAGAAAATATTGACTTGTATCTGATGATACTGACAATTATCATTCCATTAAATATGTTTGTTTTAAAGGGAATAAGATGTGAAGTGGTGGCCTTTTTGTCCCCTTTTCCCCAAAGTATACTTTAAGAAATAAGTCCAAGATCCATTAAGAAAAAAATCCATTTTTTAAAGAAAAAAATCCAAGCAATTTTCTTACAAATTGCTCATCAGCTGTTGTTTTGGCCAGAATACAAAGTTTCAGAGAATAGCTAGGAGTATCTAGAGATAGGAGTATTAATCTTTGCTGAATATGATGCATATTGCAAAGCATCATAAAACATAAACAATACATATCACTTTAGTCAGACTATAGTGATTAACAATGTATAAAAACTTACTTTTATAACAATATATAAAAACATATAATATTTTACAATATATTCCACGCAGATGGAATTCAAATTCCATTGTTGCAAATAGTGCTAGACAAAAGACTTAAATAGTGCTCATTGGGATGAATGCAGCGGTCAGATTCAGGGATGAATTTCAAAGGGTTGTGTACATATTTAGTGATACTATAGAACAGCCTAGACAAAATACATTTCTCCGATGGTCCTGCCCAGCCCAGCCCTTCCAGGAGTCTACACATGGCCCGTTTTGGATGCAGGTAAGTGCAGGGCGTATACAGAGGCTCGGGGAGGGAGAAAAATGGGACTCCTGGAAGTTCGGGAAGTTCGGGAGCCACCGGAACCCATGGAGGCCATTTTTGCCCTCCCAGAGGCTCGAGGAAAGGCCCGACTAGGCCACACCCACCATGGCCATGCCCACCCAGCAACCAGGCAGCGAACCTGTTGCTGAAATTTTTGAAGCACACCCCTGGAGAAAAAGGGCATCTTAACTTAGTCTTTTCTTCATAGTTTTCTATCTGAAATAAGTTTGCTTTATTTGTTGGGCAATACCTAAATATGCAATACAGGTAGTCCTCGACATACAACAGTTCATTTAGTGACTGTTGAAAGTTATAATGGCACTGAAAAAAGTGACTTATGACCAGTGGTGGGATTCAAATTTTTTTACCATCAGTTCTGTGGGCATGGCTTGCTGGGTGTGGTTTGGTTTGGTAGATGTGGCTGGGTGGTCATGTGACTGGGTGGGCATGGCCAACTCAACATCACTTGGTTGATGGGTGCCTTGCCTCGTCCTGCTTGCCTCACCCCACTTGCCTGGCCTCCCGAGCTCTTCTGGTCTTTATCTATTCATTTGTCTACTACTACAATGTCTGGTTGATTATCTAATGCCTGCTGTCATTTTGGATCTGGAACTCACACAGATTCTTAGCTCTATTATTCTCCACGATCTTCTGTGGAAACTCCTTGATGGCTGGCTGGAGAATTCTGAGAGTTAAAGGCCATACATCTTTCAGCTGAGAGACACTGTTCTACCCCTTGGGTTCTATCTAGTGTGGTAAATCCCTGCTTCTATGGATCTGGTGCTTACAGCCTGTTCTTGTGCTGTTATGATCAATGATCAGTGCTGCCTTTTACACACACACCACTTCAGGAATAATTATAAAAATGATGATTTTTCACTAATTTCTTTACTAGTAGTAGAAACAAAATAAGCAGCCACAAATGTCACCTAAAGTTGCCCTAAATACCAATCATTAGATTAGAAATACTTCAAGCTGGAGTTATAAAACGGGCAGGGTGCCAGAGCACCTGGAGGAATTAAAATAGTTAAAATGCAATGATAATTATCAGCAGCCAACTCTTGCTCATAAAGTGAAACCCTTTAACAGAGAGGTCATTTAAGATCTCCAAAAAGAGCACACCTAGGAGAAGCAATCCTTAGATCCATTTGCACCACTTAAAGATACTAGCTGGTCTCACTCACCTCGTAAAATATCCTAAGGAAATCATCCAGATTTAAGGAAAGATCACATGCCCCCGAGAAAGGCAGTAAAAAAATCAGTGCCAAGCTTGCATCCTGCCTCTTGGAAGTACACCCCCAAAAGGACAATGCCAGAACCACTAAAGCAGGGGGGAAAAGATAGAAAAAGAAACCATGAGGCAGGAAAAAATTCAGACACAATGCAAATAATTAAATCACAACAGTTTAAATCCTTTTAAAATTAAAACACAAAAGCTCATTGTCAGAGCTCACACCCCAGGCACTTGAGATAAACCTAATAATAAAGAAAGCAATTAGCGCTATATGTAGCAAATGAGCAAACACAGTACCTGTTGCTTGTTAAACCTATTACCAGAACAAATAGACACAGGAACTAGCCATATTTCTGAATCCTGCTTCTTTTCAGGAACAGAGTTTAACCTTTTTCATTCCAAGATGAATAGGGAAAATTATCTCATCAATAAACACAGGATTAAACATCACCAAGCACAGAATTAAACTTCACCAAAAACCAGTTTTAGAGCAAAACTCAGAAAGGGTATCTAAACGTTTGAATGTCAATCTTTCTTGCTGAATGTCACTCACCTTGTTTTCTTGTCATTATAAGTTGATTTCCGGCAGCTCCGCTTCATTATTAAATTATTTCTTCAAAGTGCTGATCGTTGCATCCCAGCTGGAAGAACTCCCAACAGGGGAGTATTTTCTCCCAACAGCAGTGTAAAAAGCTGAAAACAACCCTTCCCTTTTAAGAAAGTCAAGCCCCAGCAAAGAACCAGCAAAGAGGTTAAAAACAACAACTCCAGAGTCAGTAAGTCTGGGCATACTGCCAAGAACCTTTAGCTGTTAGGATGTAATAAGGGTTAACTGAAAGGCAGTTTCTGTAAGCAGGGCAATAAAGATTAGGCTAGAAACAACACCAGAATGCCTTCCTTACAGGATTAGACCTGTAAAGTGGAAAAAAAACCAAAAGGGGATTTCTTCCAACAACCGGTTCTTCAAACTGCTTAGAAAGTTAAATACCAGTTCTAGCGAATAGGCTAGAACCTGTTGAATCCCAACTCTGCCTTCAGGGCATAATAGGATTAACTCACTAAGACACAGAGCTCACTACATTGCACAATCTCCTAAGCACATTGCATCACCCTTAGAAATTTCAACCAAACTTAGCTCAGACAACCTATAGAGCCAACTATGACCACTACATAACCCCTACATAGCCACATGGGAGTCTCACAACAGCCAATAGAATACATGTTCTTGCACAGGAACAGGAAGCTCAAGTGCAGAGCCCAAGAGAAGGTATAAAAAGCCCACACTCTCAACTCCATGTGGTCAGCTGCCCAGAATGACCCATGTGCTTCTGCTTCATCAATAAATGGACCCTTTTTCCAATCAGCCTTCAGCCTCCATTTTGTCTCCAGTGCCTTTCTCCCAAATTGGAACTGAACCAGATGGATATTTCTTCCAACAATACCCTCATCCATACCAGAAATTCTACACTCTAAACTGATTCTGCTGGCTGTGCCTGTTTATACTTGTAGGTGGAGTATAAACTTTTTGATAGATAGGAAGCAATACATGAAGCTAGGGAAAATCATATTGAGTACCCAGAAAATTAACACAGGTGCCCCTCAGAGCTATGTGCTCTCTCCATTGCTCTTCTGTCTATATACTAATGACTATATCTCTAAGGATCCCTTTGTTAAAGTAGTAAAATAGTAAAATACTATCATGGAATGGTAGTATTGAATGCCATACACATACACACACACACACTGCATATGTACACATACACATGTATAAATGTATGTAAATATATGTATATATTCATTCTATATTCTATATCACTTCCATATTAATCTGAAAGATTAAGCAAAAAAAAGAATTTCTACTATTTTTTTAAGCAATTTTTATAATACTTATTCACATTACTCATGGGTCAAACATTATACTAATACTTCAGGAGAAAAGGAGCAAAATCTATTGCTGTTGACGTTCAAAACACACAAGCATACAGTGTGAATCTACCTCTGGCTTTCAAAATAATGAGCATTCTCTATGCGTGAGATTCCACCCCTGGACAGTGATATCCTGGGAGAAGTCTTGTTAGAGATCAAGATTTAATATCTTGGGCTATTATGTGGGGAAAAAATGCTACAATCAAGTGTTCAAAAGGAAGGGGAAATGGGCACTCACCTCCTCTCCTGCAAACAGAGTCCTTTTGTTTATAACATGTGAATATATATGTTTATATATAGCTATTCTCACCCACAATCAGATCAAAATGGACTATATCTTTTATTGAAGTACTTCAGTATGACATTGCAATATGTAAGGCACCCTTATAATTCTTCACTTTATATATTATTTTTATTGCGGGGCAATAAAAAACTTTTATGGGGCAATAATTTTTGACATTACCATTTGCTCCGAGGAACTCCGTGCTACCACAGGTATATAAAAATCACTCTTAGGAGAAGATATTCTTTCAAGATCATGTGATTACCTCAAACTTGAAAAAAAGAAAAGAAAAACAAAATAGCTAATACCTAAAGCAGGGTGGAAAACTATGGGCCTTTTATGTCTTGTGGACTTCAACTCCCAGAATTCCTGAGCCATCCATGCTGGTTCAGAAATTCTGGGAGTTGAAGTCCACAAGCCATAAAGGGGCCATAGTTCCCTACTTCTGACCTAAAGCAAATGATACTGTTTAGGACACGTGCAATTTGAATATCTTTAGACAGCAGTTTAAAAAAAGAGGCATTCCTGACTGAAAAGAGAGGGGATTCCTGGATAGTTTTGCAAAACGATCAATCTGTGACATACTTCTATCACCAATACATACTTCTATCACCAACCTTTACATATTCTTTAATTTATTTTTTTCCTTAATTTATCCATTTTTTAAAAAGGCTATTTTCCACCAATCAAAAATGACACATTGTTTCCTTTCATGTAGGTTTCACATTATTTTACATGAACTGACAAATATCAATGCATAATTTGATTCATTATATGATTGAATAAACAAGTTACATAGTTAGGTGATTTACCAATTTAGTGTATTGATTTTAAGGTTTTTCCAATTGTTTGGAAAATTGTTTCCTTTTTGTTTTGGCATTACAATTTCATAAATAATTCATCTGTTGGATATTATTCTTAATGTATTCTTGTTAAGTCTCGATTTCTCTTTTTAAACATTGGTATATTTTTTTAAAAAGCAAACTGTGGACATGATCAATAGCTGTTTCAGCACTGTTTTGAAAAGTAATTGACAACCTTTTTAGCAGAAATAATTAACTATTTGAATTTGCATGCCCTTCATAGTAGTGGATGTGATGCTGTGCTTGCTTTTCCCAGCATTATTAGGAAACATCAAATTCCAGGACAACATACATACATACACACATACATACATACACTCATACATACATACATACATACATACATACATATCTTACAACCTCAATTGAGCCCAAAATTTCTGTTGCTAAGCAAAACATTTTAAATGAATTTTACTCCATTTTACAACCTTTCTTGTCATAGTTGTTAAGTAAATCACTGCAGTCGTTAAATTAGTAACACAATTGTTAAATGAATCCGGTTTTCCCATTGACTTTGCTTGTCAGATGGACGCAAAAGATGATCACATGACCCTGGGGCACTGCAACCATCATAAATATGAGTCAGTTGCCAAGTTTCCAAATTTTGATCACGTGACCATGGGGAGGCAGTAGTGCTCGTAACTATGAAAAACGGTCATAAGTAACTTTTTTCAGTGCCGTTGTAATTTTGAATGTTCACTAAATGAAGTGTTGTAAGTCAAGGACTACCTGTATCAGGAAAAAGAATCTATTTTCCATCAATCTTATTCACCATACTCATTTATACTTTTTGTCCTTGCAAACCAGCCTTGTTTCCACCACCTCATGAATGGTCTTCTGCTTTTGTTCTTTAAGCGCCTCGCTTTTTCTCTATCTTTTTAAAATAATGTTTATGGAAAGTTTTAACAGCAGTTTTAAAACTAATACAAACTAAGAGAGGTAAAGAAAATGGAAAGAGAAATTTAAAAAAAAGTTAAAAGTACAATTAGGGGAAAAAATAGAAGTTAGTAGAAAAAAGAGATATAAAGATATAAAGTAGATTCCAAATACCTCACAGCAGTTATAAGTTATAAGTACAATTATATTTTAACACCTCTCCCTCTAAACCTACATTATGACTCTCTTCTTTGTATAATCTTTCCTGTCTAACCATCAAAACCATAAATCACAAATTCTTTTTTTTTTCAGTTTGAGTTTCCACAAAAAATCAATAAGGGGTTTCCTGTCACCGATATATGTTTAGATATGGTCCTTTCTCTAATTAAAGAAGTCATTTTGTCCAGTTCAGCAAGTTCTGATAATTTCACCCTATCGTTCCTCCATGGTGGATAGTGCTAAATATTTCCATCTTGGTACATATAGTAATCTCCCTATAGTAATCATATACTGTAATAATCTTCTATGTCTTTTTTTTAAAGTGTTAATTCATAAATTCTAAAATAAAAAGTTCTGACTTCAATTGAATTTTAATCTTTAAAATCTCCTGTATCAAAGCATATATTTGAATCCATTTTTTTAAAAAATTTTAAATGTCCACTAAGCTTCTTCATATTGTTCACATTTCTAACATTAACATTTCTGGCTTTAGTAAATAATTTTACCAGGGTACAAAAATTTATTTGCCTTAACATATTTTTCACCATTTAAGCATAGTAAACTATAAACTTTCCATTTCCCAGTCAAACACGAATTATGCATTAATTTTCAGATCCATTCTCATTGTTATGTTATATAATCAGTCTAACATTTATTTCAAATAATGCAGGTTCTTAGCCTGTATAGAAAAAGCACACATACATTAATGCTCCAACTAACGTTAAACAACCAAGAGGGTCAAACATTCCTTTCTTTTACTCTATTCAGTTTTAAACCGTTTGCTAAGCATTTCATTTATTTTCACACATCTTTTACTTCCATTATATAACATTTGTTGTAGTCCACAGTCTTCAAACCCATACTTGTACAAAACACCCCATTTCCAATCCAATTTACTTTCTCTAAATCAACAAAATTTCAACACATTTCAAAATAACAAGAAATTCCAAGATCTATTTGAAATTTTAATTCTTTGTTTTGGGTAATATTAACAATAAAGAGTAAAAAAAATTGTTGTAAAATTCTATAGAAAAACATTTTAGGTTTTCTGACCCCAAAACAAAATAAAATTTGGTTTACATATTAATTCCAGAAAAAAATATATTTCAGAATAAAAATTGGTAGATATAGATCACAGATTATTGGAAATCATGTTTTTTTTTAATTTAGAAGACCTTGTTTTAATGCTTAGTGTTGATAATTAGGGATGATGTGGGAATGTAGAATGTGAAAATAATGCAATCCAGAAAAAGGTCTGTTTTATTTTACAGAGATGGTAGGCAAAATAATAAATACATCTGTTTATTATTTTTATGTTATGTTATGTTATGTTTTATGTATGCAGGTAGTTTCTGGTTCTTCTTTCCAGGGACCAAAAGCTGTTGTAATACATAAGGTGGTGCTTTTTGTTCTGAAGACTTAAAATGTCCCTGAAATTGTTAACTACAGTCAACAAGAATCATTTCATTGATTTAGAGATGTTTGGGGTCAGAGTCTTTGAGCATGCATAAAACAATTTGACCCATGTCTTCCCTGAAGATCTTGTTTTTCTAGCCCATGGCACTTTTCAATTACATCAATACCAACTTGAAAATGACAGGTTAACCTTATGAGATTGTTTATTACTCTAAATCTACTTCTGCTTTCTAATTTCACAGGTTTAAGCTCTAGATTCCCATCAGCTTGTTATGTTGTGAATATTTGACATAATGAATGAAAAAAACATGAGTTGAGACCTTCAGGAGGTGATTTGGGAAGTGTTCTTTGAACCTGAAAAGACAATGCACAGAGATAGGCTGTCTTTGTTTCATGGAGAAGAGGAAAAAATAGCAATTCAGTATGAGCTCAAGTGAACTATCTCTTAGTTCTTAACAGTCTGAGTAATGTCAATTACTTAGACTGTAATGCAAATTACTCCTTATGTCTTTTACAAAGATTTTAGCAAAAATTTTATAAAAATTTCAGAGAGCAGCTGTCTTACATTTATTGTTGCTGGTGACAATGGCTGGGTAAAACAATTTTTGGAGAAAATGAAGGGCACAGTGCATGGGCCAATGACAAAAAGGAGACAAAACTATGTCACGTATGTGAGCAGAGCCACAATATTCATATTCTTCTTGAGTTTTGGAAAAAGCATTCTGTATTTCTTGCTTGTTTTTTTAAAAAAAAACTATGTAAAATGGTTATACTATAATCATCATTCCCCATCTCAAAATAAGAAACCAACAATGTCCACAGATGAGGGTGAAGGTTCTTTCTCCAAGCTTGTGGGTTTATTTCTGAATGTTTCGTTACTAGGCTAGGTAACATCTTCAGCAGAGTTTAGGGGATGTCAGTGTCAGTGTTCTGTTTTTAAGGGCCTCAGGTGTGGGTGTGTCAAGTGAGGATCTTGTAATGGGTCCTGTGATGGGTCAGGTCTGAGTCATGTCCATAGAATCCAAAACGTTTTGTCAATAGGACAAAATGTGCATCATTATATCTTGGTGCAAGCTCTGATCTTTATGAACTGTTTCTGTTATGAAATTTTAAAAAAGTAGAGTTTGGTATCACAACATATGTTTTGTCATTTCATCACTCTGGCTACCAATGCAAGGAACTGATTTTTAGCAACCTTGATCAGAAGGCTTTCTGCGAATTGCAGAAACAGGGTTCGGGGATTGCTCAACAGATTGCCACCTACAGAAAAGTACTATATTGTCCACAAGTCTTGGTTGGCAGCCACCATTTTGTGTCCTAAAGATGTTTTGTTTAATCCAAGTAATCATTTGTTTATTTGTTTTAAACCTAAGTGTAATTATATGCATGCTCACAACAAGGTTCAGTAGCAGTATTATGTTACTTATCTCTGCATTAATATGAGTACTTAAAAAAGTAATTGCATCAATTTTACCTGTTAGGAGCATTTTTATAAAATTCATCTAAATGGATACAAGTGTCAGTACAGCAGGTATAAAACAGATATTTATGTTACTAGTATGAGCCGCGGTGGCACAGTGATTAGAGTGCAGTACTGTAGGCTACTTCTGCTGACTGCTGTCGGGAGTTTGGCAGTTCGAATTTCACTGGCTCAAGGTTGACTCAGCCTTCCATCCTTCCGAGGTAGGTAAAATGAGGACCCAGATTGTTGGGGTCAATATGCTGACACTGTAAACCACTTAGAGAGAGCTGTAAATTTAGCAGGTATAAAGTAATTGTCACTATTTAGGTTCTCTTATTAAATAAAGAAAAATAATGTTTGTAACCAGAATTTGCAATCATTGCAAGAACATGATAATGGTGAAATATGGGATAAAAACCCAACCACTGAAAACTCATTGTGAACAGACATTTACTGATATTTTATTTTCCTACATTATTTTTTTTTGCGGGCTATTTTTGCATATCTTCATTGTTTTTGTAGTGAGCTGATACATTATGAATACTCTGGTGTTTTATCATCATTTTTCTTATAAAGAATGCATAAATAATTTCCCAGAATTCTTACTTCTTCCAGTTCATTGATATTTTTTCCCTTTCTTTTACATGGCTTTCATTTTATACAGTTCTTGCGATGATTGCAAATTCTGGTTACAAACATTATTTTTCTTTATTTAATAAGAGAACCTAAATATTGACGACTACTTTATACCTGCTAAATTCATTCCATGCTGCATTTAGCTGAACCTGCTGTATTTGACTGACACCGAGAGGCAACATTTTAATTTGATTCCTTTTCTCCCCATTATATATAATTTCTAACATTGGTTGGAGTATCATGACATTAGTTGTAGAAGGCTAGCTTCATCTCTTGCTGGTAATTCAAAGGCTATTGGCAGTTATTGTCTTTCAGTGGAATTTACTGATTATGGTGCCATGGGAAAGCCTTCCATATAGTTTGTCTTAACTGAAGATCCATGCAATGTAGCAGTTCATACTTGCATTGGGTAGAACCAAGTTCTAGTGAAAACTGAGTGACTTCTGGTTATTAGGAATAAAGTGCAGGAGATTCCCATATATTTTCTTTGAAGTTTCACAGTAAATGTGGGATACACAAATTTATCGTCAGCTGATAAATAAGCCCTCTCAGCATGTATCATAACAATTTCCTGAAATCACTTGTATGACTTATATGAATTTACTTACAACACCTGAGTATTCTTTGGAAAGCCAGGTAAGGTGTTGTAGCAACACGCAACTGAGATGTTGCTACCAGAATAAATGAAATCAAAAGGAACAAGAGTTTTATGAAGGAGTTTATTGAGTTTAAGAAAACATGACCTCAGTTTCTGCTTAACAATAAATTCTTGAGTTGCCATATTAGTTCCAAATGCAAGATTGTAGACTAGCCTTTCTTCTTTAATACTTTTTAATAGAAAGTTAATTCCTAACAAAGATCAGGGCACCGGGCACTGCAGCAGGATTCTGCAAGAAAATGTTTTTCTCAGAAGGATTTGGATTCTTGTGCCATGGTCTACCTAGGGATAAAAGAGGACACTCCAACACAGAGGTCCCCAACAATGCCAGAAACCAAACCACACAAACAAGTGAAGATCTGTCCATGGGATGCAGGCAGCACACGAAATCATGCCTCCTCCAATCCGTGGAAAAACCTCTCTCCACCAAACCAGTCTCTGGAACCCAAAAGGTTTGGGGGCTCCTCCTTCAACAGATTTCTGACCTTTCTTGCTAATAATTTCATTTTTCTAAAAGATAGAAGAAAAGACAAAAAGAAAAGACAATGAGATCCTGGATCTCATCCTCACCAACAGAGAAGAATGCTTTCCTCCCAATGTCTGATCCAATGGATCTAGATAGGTTCTAGATAACTAGGAAGGGAAAGCTAAAATGTATCTTGGACTCCTAGAAGGCAGGCTTGAGTGAAAAATAAAAAGTATTATTTTCATTCAGTTCTCTAGGTCATGTATAAAGACATTAAAAAACAGCAGGCCTGGGATCAGTCCCTATATTTCCCTTCAGGGCAATATAGAACCAGTTATAACAACTTTGGCAAATTAATTGAATATTCTCCAGTCTCTAGTACTGACCAGGACAAAATAGCAAGACAAGAATGGGAAAATGTTAACATGTTTCTGTGTTTATATGAAGATAATAAGTGGCCCTGTGGCCTTGTAAGAAATGCATATTGTTTTATGGAAGGAAAGGATGTTGAAAGAAACATAAATATAGGTTGAATGCATCGGGAATAGTTTGCTTTAAAAGTATGCATAATAATACAAGAAGAGGTCAGAACAAATGGATACTGAATAAATAGTAAGTAAGATGTACAAAAAGTATACGAAGGCTGTTTGGTCACAGAGAGATTGAATAAGAGATAAATAAAAGCAAATGTATGAAGGAAGACTGAATAGTTGAGAGGAAACTATTTCATTGTACACATGTTGTGCATTGACAATAAAGGTTTGATTTGATTTGATTTGATTTGAAAGAAGAAACTGAAAG
>JANHFL010001192.1:0-11660 GCA_032468155.1 Oxyrhabdium leporinum | reverse complement strand
TGTAAGCAGGGCAATAAAGATTAGGCTAGAAACAACACCAGAATGCCTTCCTTACAGGATTAGCCCTGTAAAGTGGAAAAATACCAAAAGGAGATTTCTTCCAACAACTGGTTCTCCAAACTGCTTAGAAAGTTAACCACTGGTTCTAGCGAATAGACTAGAGCCGGTTGAATCACACCTCTGCTTATGAGTGTTTTTCACACTTATGACTGTTGCAGCATCCCCATGGTCACATGATCAAATTTCAGCCATTTGGTAACTCATTCATATTTATATTACCATGTCCTGAGGTCATGTGATCAACTTTTGCGACCTTCTGACAAGCAAAGTCAATGGGTAAATCAGATTCACTTAACAACCATGTTGCTAACTTAACAAATGCAATGATTCACTTAACAACTGATGCAAGAAAAGTCATAAAATGGGGCAAAACTCAGAAAATATTTCACTTAGCAACATAAATTTTGGACTTAATTGTGGTTGTAACTTGAGGACCACCTGCAGCCTAAAACAATGTAGTCCAAAAGAAAAATATGAACAAGTCATCTAAAAGGACTCATGTTGTAATATTATCAACTAATTAAGGAATATTGAGATAAGTGTATGTCGCATTGATTTGTTGTTCTTTTAGCAGGAATATCAGAATCATTTTAGTTAACATGCTCTGTTTACCTAAAGATTTTGATTGTGAATGAATATAATATTGACATAACTTTGAAATCAGGAAGCTGCTTCACGGTATCTCTGCAATGTGAGCAGGTGATTCTTGCTCAACATCACCATTTCTTGGTTCCTAACAATGCCCCTGGAAATGAATTCAGTGCACTATCCTTCCTACATAATTAAAAAGGGATGAGAGAATCTTGTTGGATTGAAGTGAGATCCATTTAGTCTAGAGTGTTTTCTAAGAGGACTGCTGCGGCTTCCCTATTGTTTGTCCCTGGCATCCTGATTGTGAAGTGGCAGTTCCATTTAACCTATAATGGCTAATAGCTGTCGATCCAATCTCCCCTGAATGTGCCTGGTGTTTTTTTTTAAAAGCCATCTAAAAGCCATTTTCAGGAATCTGCCTCTTTGCAAGGGCTTTTAACGAACACTCTCTTGAGAACCAAATCTTTCGTTCAGCCCCACCTTCCTCACTTTTTTGCTCTCTTATATGGGTATCTTTCTTTGGGTCAAGAAACTCAACCTTGCTCATTCACTAAGTAGCATCAGTAGTGTCCAGAGAGGAGGCAGGAAGAAAAAGGCTGCAGCACAACCAAGCACATAGCATTGCTTGGCAGGCCTGGACGAAGCTTTGGCATAGCTTGATAGGAGGCATTTTGCTCTGAATTGACCATATGTCTTTTTGTTTTCTGCATTGGCACATGAAACTAATATTTATAGAAAGATGGAAGCAGCTGTGGGCATCTGGGGGAACATATAATGAAATAAGTGTGACATCCCACAAATGCCACAACGTATATACTGGTATCAGACTAGTTTGTGGAAGTATGTAATGATGGTAATGATGTCACTCTGTGTCATTATTTCAGTATCCCTGTGGCTTGCTATGGACGTCGATGGAAGCAGCCTAAGTGATACCTACATGCACCACAAATGACATCTAAGCAATATTAAAAAGAACTGGAGGAAGTAATAAGTCAGATACTTTTGGTGCCCAAGGTTTTCCCAATTAAGACAACATGCTTTGCCAAACTCAGCCAGCATCTTACAACAATAACAGTTTGTTTTCCCTCTCTTTGAATATCACTGACCCATTTGGAAAAAGGAATGCTTTGGCCTTTCTGTTTCTAAAAAGAGAAATGAGCTAATTAGTTATGTGTTGTTTGTAGACATAAAATAAACTTTCAGGTATATCCCTGCTGCTTTTGAGGAGGGCTCCTTCCTGAGAACAGGTAGTCCTCCACGTACGACAGAATTGAGCCCAAAATTTCTGTTGCAAAGTGAGACCATTTTTAAATGAGTGTTGCCCCATTTTACAACCTTTGTTGCCACAGTTGTTGAGTGAATCACTGAAGTTGTTAAGTTAGTAATAGCAATAGCACTTAGACTTATATACTGCTTCACAATGCTTTACAGCCCTCTCTAAGCAGTTTACAGAGTCAGCATATTGCGCCCAACAATCTGGGTCCACATTTTACCGACCTCGAAAGGATGGAAGGCTGAGTCAGCCTTGAGCTGGTGAGGATCGAACCCTGGCAGTCAGTAGAATTAAACTGCAATATTGCATTCTAACCATTGTGCCATCACAGCTCCTTAACACAGCTGTTAACCAAATCTGGCTTCTCTCTTGACTGTGCTGATCAGAAAATATTGAAAGGTGATCAAATGATGCTGCAATAGTCCTAAGTGAGAAATATGGTCATAAGTCACTTTTTTCAGTGCCGTTGTAACTTCAAACAATCACTAAATGAACTGTTGTCAGTTGAGGACTACCTGTAATTTGTCTTCGCTAATAAAGACTGCCAGAAGGCAATGTGTTGAGAACTCCTAGTTTTCCCTGTAATAGAGTAAAGAGTCCTCTTGCCTAGCAATTCTTATTATATTAGTTGTAATAAAGAAAAAAACAAAGCGAGAGGTTAGCAGTGCAATCTTTTAGTAGGACCACCAGAATGACCAAACTTGAAAATTGGACTGCTTTTGGAATAATCAATCAAAGCTTGCTTGCAGAAGTTAAAAAAGTTAGAGTGAAAGTACGAGAGCCACCCCTTTGCCTTCTTTTTGAACCTATCTTTATTTTCTGGCAATCCCTTTTTTGCTAATGTCATTACAGCTCATAGCATCATGCCCAAATTTTTCAGAAGCAATTTTGAATGCTGCCCTACAATTATTTTCACCACTGTTGTGCTTGTAGTGCTACATGGATTGCCCACAACCTGATCAGTTCCCTCTCCAATTGATCATGGGGGAGGGCAAAAGTTGGTGCGCAACAGGTTTTTCTCCTGTTTATTACAATGAGGAAAAAAGAAACTATGGTTGTTCTATTTAAAGAAATATGGTGAAAATACAGCAAAGCGTGGTAGTGCTTTGACTTCAGCAGGGAAGAAGAGAGCTGAGAATCTGAGAAGTGGAATGAGGCAACTCTAACTTAAAGCCAGAAGTTAATCAGGTCAACCACAACCAATCAGTTACCCAAGCCCAGTGGCATCATGGGAGGAACGCAGTACTGCAAAATCAATCCAGATTAGCATAAATACTACTTATGGAGGGCCATGGAGGGTCTATTTCCATAATCACGCAGCATAATACATTGCACTTTCTAGCAGTATGAATTGATTAGTTAAAGCAAGTTTTTAAAATTAGTCCAAGGGCTGCATGAAATGAGGCTGCATCTTCCTACAGTCCCACAGCTACAGGCTGCCTATCCTCCACACAGGATTTTTCTAGGAACAATCCTCCCCCTCGGCAATTCTTTGCACAGTGCTTTGTAATAAGTAAAACCTCATATAAATTCAGTGACATCTTTTCAAATGTTGGCATTCCTATGTGATATCTCATGAAATTTCAGAGATTTTAAAAAGTATTTCATGGGGGCAGTGATACCTCTTGAGGATCTGGCGCCCCTCGTGCACCACACGGCCCCCCAGTTATTTTGTTCTAGCATCCAAAACTTCCTTGGAGATGCTCTTCTGAAGGATAATTAGTAATATAAATATCCAAAGTCAGTGGGAAGTGGCTCTGGAATTTGGGGGGCAAATGCTGGAATATTGTCAAAATTTATCTTTTTGACAATGCGATGTGCAAGCCAAGGACTGTACCTGGTTACGGTACTGGGAAGTAATAGGAAGATTATGGAGCACGTAGTACCTGTCATTCTTCTGGGATATGATTTTCTAAAGTATGCAAGCTCTCTGTTGTTGAACTATTCACATTTATGCACAACATAAATTGGTTCTGGTGCCTCTGGCATCTAGCAATTTATCCAGCTGTCTGGGGATCTGGCCTACAGTAGCTCATAGTTTTCCTGAATAGTTTGTCATTGCATTTCAGTTCAGATTTTTATTTTTATTTTTCAGCAAGGCAGAGAGCCATCTAACCTCCTCTGTGGTATATAGTTCTCCTTGAATTATGAATGCTTAGCATTTTTGGTGTGGGTGGAATTCTGGCCTTATCTTGAAAAACAGTAAGATTCCTCCGGTGCCTATAGGGGCTCAAACTTTAAAAAAAAATACTCATATTTTAGTCTATTCATGTGTGACACTCAAATGCTAAGCATATTTGCATTTATATGCCAACACAGTCATTTTAGCTTTTGCTATTATAGTAAAGGGCAGATTTTAGAGAAAATTTCTTTCAGGATTTTTCCAGGGTTTATTTAAGCCAATGTGTTGGCTTAACTCACACTGAATAGACCAAGAAGGGCAATTTTTTTTTCTTCTATCTCCAAGCAAAAAATAATAGGGAAGGAACTCAAAGCTGTTATTAGTGATCTGATCTTGTAGAGGTCTTCTGAAATTAAGTCAAGGGTTTTATGAAATAGCCCAGGAACAACAAATTGACTATGTCTGTGACGAAATCTTATTTTGAGGGGAAAAAAAACCAGACAGGTACCCCTGATGGATTCACAGATGATTTGAGCATCAGGTAAGAAGTAATTATTAGCTTCATTCATATGACATATGAATAAAAAAAGAATAAGCAGGTGGGATGGGGGAGAGATGGTAGTAATGTATTCCATTTGTAAGTTTCCTGTGATTTCCTTCATTTGTTCTTTTTTGCTATTAAAAAATAGCAGCAACCACAACAAAAGACTCTGTTAAGGTGAAAAAGAGTCTGCACCTTATCTTTTTGTGGATAAATGTATCAACGTTTTGTCTGATATAACTTTGTCTCCTTGGTCTGACTTTCATTGATATTTAGTGTTTTAACAGCACATTTAAAAAATAAAATAATAGATAGAGTTGGCCCAATGATTCATCCATTTTAGTAAAAGGGGTTGGAGCTCAGCAGCAAATCATTGTTATTTTGAAGTACAAAAGATCAACTCTGAAAGAGAGAAACTAGGAGACTTCTGAAATTTTTTTCCCCTTGGATCTTCTTTGTGTTTGGGACAAACTCTATCACGATAAATCATTTTGGACTCAGTTCTTCAGTCAAGGCGCTTCCAAAATGCCAACCATTGAAATGTGTTTATCTCATGAAGTCTGTCTTTCATTAAGGCTAATGACTTTTCTTTTTGGATGGTAAAACTGGATTAACTAAGATCTAGCATAATTTTATCTGTTTCCTCTTCCTGATAATCTCCTCAGTTCAGTGTCAAGGAAGAAAATAGAAATATACTGTATCTGTTTTTACCTTTATATCTGCACTTGGATAAATAAATCTTGGCTAGAACTATGATTAACTATAATGCTAGTTAAAAATAACTAGTTTGGGTTGCAATTAATTGAAAATGGAAATAAGTCAATATTTTGTCCTGAGAGCCATGGCATAAACAGGTTAGGAAAGGGGAAGGAAGTAAAACTTACATCATATAAAGATAATCCATTGTTTATTATTGCAATTGAATGCCAAATAAGTTTGTGAAATTTTTAACTTTTTGAAGTCCAATCTTTGTGTCTGGATACCCTCTGTATATCATTCTTTTCTATCATTTAGTATAGCTCTTAATTACTAACTCTGGGAGAGCAGCATTATTAAAACTTGTTAACTCAAACATTTACTGGGCAGCAATTTATAGGCATTATTTATTATTCAAAATAATTTGGTGACCTTTTATTGCATGTAACAAGTTATAAAATACATATTCTGTACTTGTTTCTATCTCAGTGGCGATTGCTGGTATAGCTTGCACATTGAAAGACCTGGACCCCATTGCTTTGAGAAAAGGAATCTTATTTTGCTATGGATTTCAGTCTGTTGTCTCCTTGTAACTGCACTCTGCACTCCTTGTAACTGCACTCTGATATCAGGCATGCTCTTATATCAGCTCTAAGAAGATATTTTCGTTAAAGGCTTCTAATGCTATTAATCTTCAGCAAGTTTTCAACTCTTAATTATTGATTATACATTTTCTAATCTGGTAAAGCAGCACATACTTCTGATTACCCGCCATGTTATTGACATGATTTAGTGACAATAGGTATTACCATAAATGGGTCATCCTTTTAGCAGCGCATGACACTGAATCCAACATTTCACTGAAAACATCCCCAAAGCAGATTTTCTTATGAAAATCTTTATTTTTTTTCCTATCCAAAACTGATTGTGTGGGTTTGACATTTTGATGCACTGGTGGATGGATTGGGTTCACTTTGAAATGTCCTGGATAATGATTGAAGCAGGCATTGCCCATCCCCAGGGACCTCAACATTAGGCTAGCAAAGAGGGGCAGGGGAGGTGAAAGCATGCTGTGTCTCAACCCACCAATTAGTTCAATGGAAGTGGAAACTGCAAGAATCATCTGTGATGGACTAAAAGGGCTCCTGGCCATTATTCCTGCTGACAGCCTGTCCTGTTTGATCTATCATTTGGCCTGCTACTCCTCGAAAGTAACAGTGCCAATACTTTATCTATTCGGGTAGACACCTTCCTGCAACAAGAGCCTTCATTTGGCTCTAATTTTTGGCATGAACTTTAGCAGCAACAATCCTGTCAAAGCACAGGATAAATGGTTAAATAAAACAAACAGAAAAAAGTAAAGTTTTTCAGAAACCTGATAATCTTTTACTGGTTCAAAGATATTTTAGCATATGGTGGGTAAGAAGAGAATATTGCTGTTGGAATGCTTACTAAGCAGCAACCTTAGGGATATTAGGTGGTCACCTAAGGGGTAAAGTTAAGAACATCAATTTTTAAGGGAAAAAAAAAGACTTTTGGTACATTTATTAATAAATACTAAAGTGCTAATTTTTCATTTGAAGTAAACGGAAACAATGTTCTTGGCCAGAGTTCCAGTCACAGTGCACCTTTCTTGGTCTGAGCGCCACTTATCTGAGGAGATACCTCAGAAAAATGTTCATATGTCAAAGCTATGCTTTTAGAAGGTGGATGATGTTGGGATGCCTCCTAATTCTTCTATGAGTTATAGTATCTTGGCTTTAAGAGAGAATCTTACTGAGTTGAAGGAAGAAGTGTCTTTAAGCCATATTCCTGCATATCTATAGCCTTGCTTTTATCAACACCATGTCTTCTTTGATGGCAACCAAGGGTCAGGAGTGAAAAGTGCTTGGGGGAGGAGAGAATTAGTTATTTGCATTTTTTTAATGCAGTGCATATTGATATATAAACAAGTGAATGCTAGCAGGAAGATCCGAAAGAGATTTATAAATCTATAAAAAGTGAAGTGGTGAGAATTTGGGCATATTACAGTATTAGAAAATGGTTCTAGGATCATGCATTGATGATTAGGTACATTATTTATGAGATTAAAACTATCAAAATATAGGATGTGAAATAGTTTTTGGACAATACAGAATCTGAGAACAAATAGTCAATCTTCACACTTAACAATTTAGGGGGGAAATCCTTAGCATTCGTTGAGCAATGGATCCTTCAAGGGATACCAGTGGTCTATGCAGAAGTATGCTTGGAGAAGCCATATGTGACAGCCAGTGGGATGAAACAGACATCAGAGATTTCATCTGGGTTTAATTCCCTATCAAATTGTTAAACTAGTAACCTAAGCAGGTTACTCTTTTTCACACTAACCTATTTCTTAGCTCCTCTATTAGAAAAATATGGGACAAACTCACGTATAGCAGGGCATTCCACCATGTGATAGAAGCATACATTGGTTACATTACTTTATTCACAATTATAAAATATATCCGAGTAGCCAAAATACCTGTATTTATTACACATTTAACTATTAAACAACATTAAATTACTGAACTTTGACATATACTTCTCAGGTATTTTATGTGTGTGTGTGTGTGTGTGTGTAAGTATATGAGAGAGAGAGAGAGAACTGACTCCTTTACTGCAGAGGATAGAAGAAACAGAGAAAAAGATATGTCAAGGCCAAAGCAAGAAAGAACAAAAAAAATCCCACTACAATAAAATAAAGGATTTATCTTATATTTCTCTCTTTGGCCAGTCCTTAGGAAATTTTTTTATCCATTTGTTGTTGTTTGATTATGCATTCCATTGTTATTTTAGTAAAGATACTTTAAACAATGTGATGACGCACACAACTCTTGGTGTCCATGGTGAATATTTGTACCTGTTTTGTATACAGAAATTTTATCTATCAAACATTTAAAAACACTGTTCCTCAGCCTACTGTACTGCTGTCCAAAAGTGTTAGACTTCAATTTCATAATGTCCAATGGTGTTGAAGTTTCAATAGAAGAGAAGATAGATAGCTCAGGGTTGCGCTGTGGATTCCTTAATGTTCTGAGCTCGGTTGTTTGCTTCTAGATGTTTCATTACCCAACTAGGTAACATAATCAGTGCAAATAAGGAGGGGTTTAATCTCTGTTTATATACAGTCCCGAGCGTTGGTGAGGATGTGGTTTTCTCCTTGGTATTACTTGATAAAAGTATTGTTTTCTGCCTGCTTGATTTGTTTGCTCAGGGTTAAACCCTGCTTATCTGGGTGTTGGCTTCTGCAGAAGAAATACTCTGGTCTACATTTTTCTTTGTTGACTTTTTACTTGTCTCTTTTGAATGGTGTATAAACATGGTTTATTTCTATGTGCCCGTTGATGGCTTGTTTGTCTGAATGTCAAGCTTCTAGAAATTCCCTAGCATTTTTGGATTTAACCTGGTCTAGTATGCTTACAGTTTCCCAGTTGACTACGATTGAGTTTGCCCATGGGTTATGAGATAAAGGAGTTTTCATTGTAACTTGTGTACTAGTTGCTACATAAACTCTGCTAGTCTTCTGCCTGCATACTGTATTGGCTGTTACAGTTCTTACACCATATGTTGTATCTGACTATAACTATTGTAGACTTACCATATCTGCAGGACTTGGCCTGACCACAGGATAGCAGCAGGATTAGAGCTTGCAGTTTTTATTTGCTATCTTTTTTTTTTTTTTTAAATAAGTTTTATTTTATTTTCATACAAAATCATCTATTACACGGTGTGTCGTCTGGGTACAAATGTTTGCCAAAACAATTAACAATACAAATCTATTCTTATAATAATATTTACTAAATTATATAATATATCTTTCATTTTATCAATCATCAAAAATATTTTAATTCAAATCACCTATATAACTTTACTATTTTCATTTGTCTGTAGTCCACATATTTATTTTTTATTTGCTATCTTATAGAGGCCTTCCTTCCAGATTTTTGTAGTCGAGCTCTGGTAACACCAAATTGAGAAAGGCCGTTTAAAGGCACCCTGATTTCACAGGTAAAATGAAATAGGTAGGGCTCAATCAAATTTGGCAATGATATTTTGAAATAAAAAGAGACAGCTGGGCACACTTAGAAAATTATTCAAATGATATCCAGAAGGATTGAATAGTAATGAGAGCCTGGAGATAAAAGCATCAATGATACTCTGCTTTTGGAAAGTATAGGAAAGGAAGTTGTGCAAAATGAGGTGGGGCAATGCCAATGTATTTTTCTCACCAGCATATCTAAAATCATCCCACTTCTTTTCTTTTTTAATATAACTTATATTAATAATTTTAATTACAATAGTAAAAACTAATACCAACCAAACTTGGAAAAAGAGAAGAGAATGGAAAGAAAGAATAAATGACATTCCAAACATTTAACAATTGTCTTTTGCGAGTTTCAGCACCTATACAGTAAGGAAAATATTTTTATGAAGAAGTGACTTCTACAAGTGGAGTTACTCTTCGCCCCCCATCAGGTTACAAACAAATATCTTTTCATCCAATATCCCATCTCTTATCTATAAGCAAATCCATACAACATCTATTTTTCAATCCTAGTGTCAGCAGAAAGTCCATAAAGGGTTGCCACAACATTGCAAAAAAACAAAAAAAAAGGTCTTATTTTAACCTTGATGAAATAAACCAACTTTATATTCCTTTTCTTTATTTCTAACAGTCTTAATTCAATTGGATATCATTGTAGGATTTGATTTTTCATTCCGAAAGTTGTTGGCTTTGTTTTCACAGAGCTGTCTTCAATTCAACATACCTCTACCCGAAGTCCCTATTCCACTCCTTTTCTAAAAAGTTGTCTACTTTTCTTTCTCTCTTGGAAATAAACTAGCTCTATGAATAGGAGAAGTAAGAGTTAGATCTGATTCATGTTTGCAGATCAAACTTTTTTGTAGTTTTTTGCTTGATTATGGTGATATGAAAAAATCCATTTGGGGTGATATGAAGAAATATTAAAATATATCTGTGGTGAGCCATTGAATGTATGTGTCATCATTTGAAGTTGTCAAGATACACATTAACCAGCCCTTCCAAAGAAGCAGCTAAAGGAATAAAATTGCTCCAACCTTTGTATTTTTAAAAAAATATATGAAAAAATATGACACACTAGTCTCACCAGGGCATTTGTCAGAGTGTCTTATGGAGACAGAGAGTTCTATTGTAATGTTTCTATCAGTTTAATCAATGTCATTTGACCACCTTTGTGAAAAAAACACTTTTTTCAAGTAGAATGTTGTGAGTGCTCTGCTGTTTTAATAGCACAGGGTTTCTTCTTTTCACTGAATTTCAAGGGGCTTTCAGAACAAAGCACCTCACTGAACCTTTGTGCATCTCTATGTGTGATAACTGGAGTTGCTGTGTGCATCATACTCTCTTGTTGCCGACATCAATGATGTCATAGTATCTACCCTACGCCTACTGAAATCTCATTAGTAGTCTTTTTAACTACCCTGTCATCTAACATTACAGTTGTTTCCCTTGTTAGTTTCCTCATTTTGACATTATTCATTATGGATTTATATTGTTGGCTCTAATGCGTTTAATGACACTTCCTCAAAATGCTTTTCTATTGTTTTTGTTTCAGTTGCATCTCTTATTTTCTTATGCTTCTTTTGTGAATTTTGTTTCTTTTTATTTTCTCATTGGAGGAAGACAAGTGTAATATTAGCCGAGTACAGACTACTCAATACAAAGTTTCTTTATAATTAAAATCTACAGGCAGGTAAAATGTTGCTGAGGGTCTTGTAGAATTCTGCACAATGTGTGCCTTTTGGTTTCATCTGGGCATTCTGGGTCTAAAGGCACAGTCCCTGGCTTTGTGCCTTAATACAATGCAGCCTGAAATAAAATTACAGTACTGTGATAGAGAAACAAGCACAGATTGGAACCTGCTTTACTTTGCAATGCCCAAAATATCTTATGTTCTAGAAACAGGGGAGGGCTTCAAAAATTTTAGCAACTGGTTCTCCATCCGGTTGCTGGGTGGGCATGGCCATGGTGGGCATGGCCTAGTCAGCCTCCTGCACCATGGCAGGAGGGGAGGCATTTTTGCCCTCTCTGGGCTTCAGAGGCTTTTATCGAGCCTCCGGGAGGGTGAAAACAGCCTCCCCGAGCTCCAGAGGCCCTCTGGAGGCCAGAAATGGGCCCATTTCTGGCCTTCCCGAACTTCTGGGAGGCCCATTTTTTTGCCCTCGCTGAGCCTCCGTGCGGGCCCTGTAGCTACCTGGGATCCAAAACATGTATTGTGGGGACTCCTGGGATGGGTGCGTGGGGTGGGTGGGGCCATGCAAGGGTGGGATTTACCAGTTCACCCGAACTGGTGCAAACCGGTAGCAGCCCA
>JANHFL010001189.1:226068-239369 GCA_032468155.1 Oxyrhabdium leporinum | reverse complement strand
GATGGATGGATGGATGGATGGATGGATGGATGGATGGATGGATGGATGGATGGATGGATAGATAGGTAGATAGGTAGGTAGGTAGGTAGGTAGGTAGGTAGGTAGATAGATAAACAGGCAGGCAGGCAGGCAGACAGATATAGATGGATAGATAGATGATAGATCACTTATGGGTTGGAGCTAAACTGAAGGCTACATCATGAGCTCATGTTATAAAAAAATGAGTTACCAGGTTATGTTTCTTCTGTTGTTGGACGAGGAGAGGATGACCCTGACAAATACTTTACTGTTTCTCACAGCAGGGTGAAAAAACCATTTACTTTTCTGTGCAAAACCCTGAGTGTAATACATCCCAGAAAATATATTTCTTAGTAATAATTAATCAGAACTATTTGAACTCTGGCTGAAATTACCCTCCCTTGTTAAACAAGGGTCAAGGACATACAGCAAAATGGCTAATTCCACAGGCAATAGGATCAATTAATAAATGGGCTACCCTGTTATATGAACACAGACAAAGTTAGAAAATTAATCAGCCCCATTTTTGTTTCCTTGAGTCTGCTGACACAATTGATGGCAATAACCACATTGGTGACCTAATATCAGTGTTATTCACATAAATGAAGTCAGACACCATCATGTTATAACATCATAAGGACTGCATGGTGAAGAATGATATAACTGTTGTTTTTCTTTCTTTTCCTAATAGAGGTTCATAAGGCAGATAGGAATATGGCAATAATTATGATGGGAGATTATGAAGCAAAAATTTAGCTGATGGAATACAATGGAAAGAATGCTGTACATGATAAAGTTACGTCTTGGAACAATGGAAAAGGCAGAGCAGAAAAGGAATAAACTGAAAATAAAGCCAAGGCAAAGATTGTGAGTTACTCAGTTGAGTAGGTGGCAAAGTTATTGACATATACCTTAAGAGCAATCATGGAAAGAATTGATAGGTGGTGAAAGATTCGGATAGCACAGATTAGAAATCCTGAGCAAAGATAATTATGAGTCAAGGAAATAGATCATTTTTTTTCTCAACCTGATACCTTCTAGGTTTTCTGGACATTGCCCAAGTTTCCCCAGTCAATGCTGATGGTGATTGGATTGAAATCTGTTTTAGAGGCAATGGGGATAGATTGGAGCTGGCATTCAAATGTAAAGAATTGATTATTTAAAACACGGTTTTAGGTGGCGTCATCCCTTAGTATGCTCCATAAATTACCATATGCTACAGATGGCAGGCATACAACTTTCTTTGGGCCGAGGGCCATGCTTAGACTACATCCCCCAAATTAAGGGAATGGGGTTAAAACAAAAACCATGTTTTATAAATTTTGTTTCATTTACATTTAAAATTAATTTAATACAGTTCTTCAGTCAAATAAAAAATGATGTAACAATGTTTGGAGGTATCTGGAGTTTGTTTATGCAGCTCTAGACTTCAGGGTCTGCACATATGATTGAATGCCCTGCGTCTTTTGCTGCTTCACCTCAAACAGTGAAATGTCTTGGGCCAAAACTGGATCTAAGATAAAGGAGGATAGAGATTTGTGAAAACACAAAGAGGGTATATGGGAAAATATATGGGGGGGGCGGGGGGGCAACGACCCTGTGAGAAGCACATACTGTTGGAAAGTTATGGTATATGTGTGGAGTAGAAATGTAGGTGTCAGGAAGAACAGCTAAGTGTAGCTAAGGAAGACTATCAGGTAGCATATTCTGAAAAGCATATATGTCAGAATACTATGCAGGGGGAGAAAAGATTTGAACCCAGACAGTCCTAAAAACATAGGCTGAAAAGACTGAGGACAATTCTGCATGACGTGCTTAAGTTGCTTATCTCCTGGGCAATAAAGTTACTGTTAGAAATCATTCTCTGGATTTTAATCTTTGGCACTGATCCAAACTAGGGACGTGGTCTGGATGTGGTCCACAGGTCCTTACTGGTAGATTCCTCTGCTTCTTTGCCTTGTCAACCACATACTAGGAAAGCAAAGGCCATTCTCTTTCGCTTGCATCGCTAGGCCTCTGAGGACATACAGTTTCTGTATGAGGAAACAATATGGAAGCACAAAGTTGCAAAGGACCTTAGAGGTTTTGTAGTTCGTCTTCCTGCTCAGGGCAGAAGATGGCTTGCTCACAATGACCTTTCCTCAGCTATCTGACATAGCTGGAGGGCACCAAGTTGGGAAAGTTACATTGGCACATACAGTAGTTATGCCTTCTCAAAGAGCTAATAAGATGCAGCAGTAAAGACATTCGAGTGGAACTAGAGATACCCAGGTTCAAATCTTACATCAGCATGGTGCACACTCTCTCTGAAATATATCATTGATAGCTCCATCTATCTCACAGAGTGGGTCTTTTGAAAATAAAGTGAGGGGGGAACTCCATATACACCATTTAAGCTCATAGAAGAAAATTCATATAAAAATATACAGTGAAATAATTATTCAATGTACGGTTATGATCAATTCAAACCAAAGAAACTTTGTGTATCAGCAGCTAAGCCACTGAACAGTAATTTCTAAACATCTACCGATAGCAAATCAGTGAGGAATATATATCATAAGGCCACAGTTATGTTTATGGATTATATAAACAAAAGCTTCTCTAATATACATTTTTTTAAAAGCACATATTACACTCACCTCTGATGGAAAGCAATCCAGATTATTATATGACAAGTTTAGGTACAACAAGAAATCAGACAAAGGCAAGAGGTTAGGAAGCTCCGAGAGAAAATATGCCTAAAGATTATCAAGCAAAATAAAAAATCAGAATTGTCAGAATTTAGACTTCAAGATTTGAATATATCTATATAAAGATGCATCAACAGAACCTGTTTCCTAAATTAAATGATGCAGTTCCAGGAAATTTGTTGATTACCAGTCCCAGTGAATTGTGTGTGTTTTTGAGTCAGTCTTGACTCGTGGTAACTATTTGACAAGATTTTAGAAGTGGTTTGCCATTGTTTTCTTCCTAGGGCTAAAAGAGAGTGACTGGCTCAAGATCACCCAGTTGGTTTTGTGTCTAAGGTGGGACTGGAACTCACAATGTCCCCGTTTCTAGTCTGGTCCTTAACCACTGCGTCAAACTGGCTTTGTATTGAAGCTAAATGTGTCGGAGATCTGGAGTTATAAGCATTCACCACCACATTTTTTGTTTAACAGCCTTAATATTACAATACTCTAAAAAATAGAATGGCTATTGGAGAAAAAATTATTTCATCATTTCCTCTCCTAAAATTAATCAACCAAGACACTACTGATTAATAGGACTGTGAGGGACGTGCATGTTTGTGAGAAAGGATGAGATACAAATCTAATCTACCAACTCACATATTACTTATAAAAATGCAAATTTTGCATACCTCTCTTCTGCCAGGTAATGATCGTCTGGCTTTTTGCAGCCCCGATATGTTTCTCCTACCATTTTGGTTTTTATGCTGTATATAAATGAGACTCTATGATTTGTTCAATGAATTGTGATTGGAAAGGGGAAAAAGAGGTTGCCTGCGATATACTCCCCTTCATGTCAACGCACTGAAGCATCTTGTGGTCCCATGACTGTAATTTGCAACATATTTTGCCACTTTCTGGTGATTTTTTTTTTGTCACTTTCCAGCAAGAAAATGCCCATTTGGGAGAATGGGTCTACTTAATAACCGTGTGGGGTTGTTTTTTTTAACAACCACATGATTTACTTAACAACCACAGTGATTTGCTTTAGGACTATTGTAAAAATGGTCATGAAATCAAGTTAGGTCACATGGTGATCTGCTTAATGACTGCAACAACTTACAACCAAAATTGCAGGCTCAATTGTGATTATTAAGTGAGGACTACCTGTAGAATGTATATGTACTATAAGTCATCTCTCACAAAACTTGCCAAATGCTTGCTTGAGGCTTAGTCCTTCTTCTGGACTAGATGGGCACTATTTTGGAACTGTAGAAGCCAGAGTAGAAAGCCGCAATAAACCTTGGTTTTAAATTCTGGTTTCCACAAATCCAAATCCCAGTTAAGGACTGGAAAGTATACATTGTATCTCAGGAAGCCTCCACATGTGGTTAACAAGCCAAGGATGACGAGAAGGAAGTACATAATAGCATCTATGACTGTCAACTCTTTATAACGGATAGATGTCCCCCGTCCCCCCCGTGCTATCACTCTACCGAATGCGTAATTTCCACAGCGTTGTCTCATTTCTCATCTTTCCTATCATCTTCTCCTATTGGTTTCTTATGGTTTATCAATTGTTGTCTGTAACTTATTATTATTGATTGTAACTATGGTTTATGACCTATGACCTACGGTATTAGTTGCTATTTATATGTTTACCTATGCACTAGACTAGAGACAAATTCCTTGTATGTCCGATCACACTTGGCTAATAAAGAATTCTATTCTGTTCTGTTCTGCTCTGCTCTGCTCTTCTAAATAATAGATGATAGACAGACAGATAGGCACATGGATAATCTTTACTGTGGCTTATTGTGTCATGTAAATGAAGCCATTGCATCATATATGATAGTGTTGAATTTTTAATGAGAGAGTCTGAAGTTCAGTCCTTGCTCATCTGTTAAGATCAGAGGGCAATTGTGTGCAGCCTAACTTTCCACGAAGATTTTTGAGGCAATAAATGGAAATGTCATCAGAAAACATTACTCTGTGTCTTGTGAAAATGGGCAGAAAGTGTGTGATAAGATTATATTACATAAAAATTAATCTATGGCCTTGCAAAACGGCATATTTATTTTATCACCATATGCAAAATCTATTCTACGTTTCTACAGAGAATTCTGAACTAGCAATTCTAGGCATGATCTGGTGTTTTCTGGAAAAGAAAGTGATTGTGGCAATTCCAGTTATTACCAAATCCTAAAACTAGTGTAGAAAATACATTTACAAGATGGTATACTTGTCTGTTTGGGGACTGTACCTTAAGACTCAGTCCAGTTTTTCTATGCATGATGCAAAACAGAACTGCCATTTCAGCCTTCTCTAGCAATTCATTGGCCTTATCTGTTGGACTTAATGCAGTATTGTATCCAGCTCCGGAGACAAATGATTTAATAAAATCAATTTCTTCTTTTAATTCTGCAATAAACATAACAAAGAATATTAGGTTTTATATATATATAGACACACACATATATAAGCAAAGTCCACGGAGGAAGCCGGATTCCCTTAATGATGATGTAATTCACTTAACAGATCTGGTGATTTGCTTAATATGCATGGCAAAAAGGTTTTAAAATCAGACACCACTCACTTAACACCCGCATCATTTAGCAATGGAAATTCCAAGCCCAATTGAGATCCTGTGTTGAGGATTACCTGTATATAAACTAAGGTTAGTATTGGGATTAGAGATGATGTTCAAAATTCTTCCCTATTCCCTTTTCAGTTTTCAGTCCATACATGATTATTTATTTAAAACATTTGTGTAGGCACCCATCTTAAAGCCAATTCTGGACAGCTTATAGTCAATAAAACAATAAATAACAATTATAAAACCAAAAAAAAATGATAACATTAAAACGCCAGAACAAACGCAGGCACCATAACCACATTTCCCTGATGAAACCCACATTTCTCATTGTCTATGGAGATTCTCAGTTATTCAGGTCATAGTTGTCCCAAAGGTGCTTTTTCAAGAGGTAGCTGGTTTTTCTTTGGAGATGTTTTGCTTCTCATCCAAGAAGTTTCTTCAGCTTGAAGAAGCTTCTTGGATGAGAAGCGAAGTATCTTCAAAGAAAAGCCAGAAAGTCCAGTTACCTCTTGAAAAAGCACTTTTGGGACCACAATTCTCATCTCACCCTGTCCTCCCCTTATCCCAGCACTTGGGAAAAAAGTCTCTCCAAAAACATAAAAGGGAAGGGGGTCTGTCTATCTCAAAAGGGAAGGTGTTTCATGGGGCAGGGACTGCAATGTATGTTTCTGAGAACCCACAAAACGGCAGTGCTTAAGGCAAGGGTTCTGGAGCATGCCTATTCTATGTTCTTTGATGGCATGGGCAGATACCTTCAAAGAGAGGTGGTCCCACAGATAAGCTGGTCCTCTGCAACGTAGGCATAAAGCATTAAAAAAGTAACGTCTTGCTCTCCCAAACTAATTTTTCTGAAGTCACATTTGGAAGAAGCTAATAGGATGGGTTGTTCCAGCCTTACCCGCCCTTTGACATGACCACTCTAGAAATATTCTTACTTTGAAAGAGGCATGTACTTTAAAACAAATGCTTTGCACTCAAATTAGGCTATTCCATACTTCCAGAATCGTTGGAATAATCTTGGAATGTTTCTAGTCAGGTGGGGACAGCTGTTTAGAAAATGAAAGGATACCCTTCCAACTCGTAACCTTTCAAAATCAAAACCATGCATTTTTGCATCCCAGAGCAGAGGTATGATGATTAGCCAACAGCGCTGACAAGCTTCTCTTGATAGAGGATTAACATTTGATCATAACTGGATATTTGGTACGGCTTGTGATATTCACCTCAATTTGGAAGGTGCTCAGTCTGACCTAAAAAGAAAGGCGGCCTCTCTAAAGAGAGCCAAAGATTATTTTTTTCCCAGAATTTTGCAAGCTGGTTGAGAGCAAAGCTAAGGAGCAGTGCCTAGTGCATTAATCAGCTGTTCTGCAGTTAGCAGTGGCAATGGAGCCAGCAGACTGATTCTTAAACTTTTACCACACACCGCTGTCTGCAATGCTGGGAAAGGTAGAAAGAAACAGAAGAGGACGACCAGCAGCAAGGCGGATGGAGTCAGTTACGGTGGCAATAGATGCATTGTTGAAAGACCTGAAGGAACAAGTTAAGGACAAGAAGCCCTGGAGAAAATCTATTTATTGAATTGCTAAGCGTTGACACTGACTGACTTGATGGCACATAATAAATCATCAGCTCTAGGAAACATGAGCTTCTGATATTGTTGGTGATGTATTCATGAAGCAACATCATCCTGGAATTGTAAACAGTTTCTTGCTCATTGGACAAATTATTTGCTACTCCCTCGAGGTCACATTTCAATCCAGTCCAGTCCAGTCCAGCCTTTGAACAGAACTCATGATGATATAGCATTTGTGATAAACAGGAGGCTGCAGGCGTCTATAAACTGATGGTTTTATAAATATACCCTCCCTTGCAACTCTCCCAGATAACCATACGCTGTGGCTTCACAAGGCTTGCTAATAGACCACCATAGTGAATAGTGAATAGTTTTAGGCCTTTGCATTTGTAAATGACCTAATTAAGGGACATCAAACTGTTTATTCAGGCAGGAAAGGTTTAGCAATATCCATGACAGGGAGTAGACTATGAACTGTGCCCCTTGCTTTCATTCAGAAAAGCAGTGCAGGGAAAAGAGAATGAAATGGGGACTTTGTATTACATTTGGAATGGGAGCAGATGGGAGAATGCATGCACGGCTGTTAGAAGGAGGAGAAGGAGAAGGAGAAGGGGAAGGAGAGGAAGAGGAAGAAGATGTGGCAATACAGACAACAGAAATGGGCCAGAAATAATCCTATTTATTTCCTCAACGGTGCTACACATACTTCTCTTTTGGGACATCTCAGCAAACATTGCTTTATCATACAAAATATAATGTACAGTATGAAAGAAAGAAGGGGTATAAACCATTGTGAGACTAAGAGGTCAGCTGTGCACATTGTCCTGAATTCAATCTATTATTAATTCAAAGAAGAAATTTCCATCATGTGACAGGAGTCAGGACCTTGGTGTGATTTATTTATTTTTAGCATAATTGGTGAATGTAGCTGTGGTGGTTTGTAAATGATGTTTTATGATTTTACAAGTTGTGAATCTAGGCAATTATTCAATATCTAGGCTTATTCAATAAACCACGGTTACAATCAAGTAATTGCATAATGCAATGTATAAATCAGCAAATGTGCTTATGTTTAGTGATATGAAAGAGAGGGTTTAATCTTGGATCTACATTTGGCTGGTTAGTACACCCTTTCAAGTCACTTCCACCACGGACTACTAAAAACAAGTTGTACATTCATAGAGCATGTTCTCTTTTCTCATACCATTTTCCATATCTGGCGTGATCTGTTCTTTATCCTGCATGATCTGCTCCTCATCCAGCCTGATCTGTTCTTCATCCAACATGCTCTTTTTACTTTTTTTGCTCCTTTCACTTTTTTCTGAAAAATATTATCCATCTAACTATGGTTGGTTCATTCATAAAGAAGAGAAATCCTTGCAGCCATTTATCTGCCTTTGAATGTGTATCGGCCGCTCATGGTAAAAACTCAAATAAGTGAATACAGTATAAGGAATTTAAAAATAGGTTTGCTACACAAGGTACATTCAGGGAATGTATTGCTGTGTGGTATCCTATGTTTGGAACTGCTTGTGCTTCAAACGATCAAGAAAGAAACAAATATTTTATATTGGCATCTGAGAGATTACCGTTATGCCTAATTAGTGTTTGCTGTAGTCAATTTAAATATGGTTTATTTGTAACTCAACAGAAGCCATGCAGCTCAGGAAGGCTGGGCTATATTTCATTTAATTAGTTCTTGAATGTGTCATGTTTTTACCATTTTAGGAAGTAGTGTATGTTTTTTACAAGTGAGGATTTACAACCAAATGCTGCAGTACATTCATGCCCTGAAACAGGAGTGCTTTTGTTTAAGTCCCAACTAGACTAGCGTAAGATTCCATATATACTCAGTTGAGAAAAGGCAGAATTTCTCCTAATGCCTTCAGCCTTTCATTTACTCTCTTTGCCCTATGACAGCTCAGAGTTCAAATAGGAATATTATTAGAATCACAAACCCGAGTTCTGCTCCCTTCCCACTCACAGAAACTCCTTGGTTGACTTTGAGCAAGTCATTCAACCAAGCTTATTTCATATATTTGCTTCTGAATAGATAAAATGAAGAGAGACACCCCGCCCCCCACTTCTCCCCTTTTTTCTCGAAAACAAGCCCAAACTTGAGAAATGGAAGGACTCAATACCTGGAATTTCCAGTTTTCTTTCAGACTTGTGAAGTTTTAAGTATATGGTGGTAACTTTCTCTGGACCTTTCATCTCTTTAGCAATCAGCTGGTTACTGAAGACTTCACAATTATAATGAGAAATGAATGGCTTTTTAGGGACAGATTTCTGGATTACAGAACGGAGAGGAGAGGTTACCATAGTCACACCGCTCACCACAAAATCTGATGGTAGGTGAAATGGGTACAGTGTAGGATGCTGTAACCGCATAGGAGTACGACGGTTTTGCATTGGGAAGCTAGGGGGACCAGTCAAATAGACAGGGATAATGAAATTTCTCTTAACAGGGCCTGGGAGCTGGACAGCAAAATCATCATCTGGAAAGCACAAAGAAATCGGTTGGCTGTTTCCAGACTGGCTGTCAACATCTCCAGGCGTTTTTTCGGGTTCTTTCTCTTTTTCACAAACACCTGTTTTGAAGAAACCAAAATGAGAGATGTCAAAAATAAAACAACACAACATCAGAACTGGACAACTGCAGACTGAATGCATATTTGCTAGGTATCTATAAACTTTATCAGTAAAATAAAAATGTATTAATTTGACATGAATTATGCAGAACAAAATCGTTGCCGCCAGACGTTATACACATATGTATGTCCTCTCCCACCAGCATCCAGCAAATGATGATAAAGAACAACCCATTAGCAATTGCTCCTGAAGCAGAAGTAGTGGAGCAGTACAAGAAGTCCTTGACTTGTAACCATTCATTTAGTGACTCTTCAAAGTTACAACAGCAGTGAAAAAATGACCATTTTTCACACTTACGACCATTGCAGCATCCCCATAGTCACATGATCAAAATTCAGAAGCTTGGCAAATGCTTCATATTTATGACGGTTGAGTGTCCCGGGGTCACGTGATCACTTTTTGTGGCCTTCTGACAAGCAAAGTCAATGGGGAAGCCAGATTCACTTAACAACTGTGTTACTAACTTCACAACTGCAATGATTCACTTAACAACTGTTTATAGCTTGTGTTTATCACTTTCAGAATTGCATCACACTGCATCACAAAAATATCTGCTCCGGTGCTCTGATGTGGGTTGAAACATTCCTGAAACCAGGATGGTGTTGAATCAGTACACTGTAAATACCTGCCCACCTTATGTTGGCTTGCATGGTAGAGTCTAGATTAGAGGTTTTAGCCTGAAGAGAATAATGTGAAGAGGTTGAGGGAAAAACTGAGCTTTGTTGAACTTCTGACATGTTAAAAAAACAGTACCAACTTTGTTGTTAGTAGGAAATGCTCTACCTTTCTAAAAGTGTGATGATAAGGACACCTGAGGTCCCCAAGACTCTCTCAGAGGTCCACAAAATCAAAATTATTTGCCAGGTGTTGAAGACATTTGCAAAAATGTAAGACAGTATCATTCTTCTCATTATTTTTTACCTATTAAAATAGATTATTTCATGAAAAGTATTTTTTATCTTGAGGTATAATGGATTTAAGATTGTTATTTTTACATAATTCGATAAACACCGGTAAATATTCTGCAAGTGTGTTAATTTCATTTTTAATCTGGTAAATATTGATAAATTTATGTATTTATTTATTTATTAACTATATTTGCCACCCATCTCACCATGGAGCTATTAAAATAATAAAAATATAAAAATGTGAATATTAACAACAATAAAACAATGAAACAATAAAAATAACAGTAAAAGTACAGCAATATGATTAAAAGATGGGTGGAGATAAATATAACCCATTCAAGCAAAAACTCTTTGAGGGTCCTCCATAATTTTTAAAAGAGGGAAAGTATTATGAGAATAAAAAAAAGGTACATTTACTTTACAAGCTTTACAAGCTTTTTCTGTAAAGGACCAGGTCCCACCCTTTTATCTCCACAGGCACAGCTGGTAGATCTGTGTATAAACCAGATTTCTGCTCTTTAGCAGATATTTGATATAGATAAGAAAAAACTTGCAGGTTTATTGATTTAGAGAAAACTTCTAATACAATTATTTATGAAATTCCATTTATGAAACTTATTGACCACCCATGTCGTATCCAATTATTTTTATTATGACACTCAATAAATCAAGTAGGTATGCAATGTTTCACACCTGTATGATAAGAGTGGTATACTGTACATGGAAAGAAAGCATGCCTGAGAATAAATGGAAACCTTAGTGAAAGAGTCAACAGAGACAAGGATGAGACAAGGATATGTGAAGCTCTCTTGGTCGTTTAATTTAATTTATTCACGAATAAGTGTACGATTGTGGTGATGTATAGATTGGGGATGTGAATATATGTATGTTTTTAGATAATGCTGCCTTATTTACCAAAAATACAAAGACTTGCAGAGAATGTTAGTTAGAAAATATGATGCAAAGTGCAGATGGATTTGAAATATGAAAGACAAGGTCATTGGGTTAGACATGGAAAATGATGACAGATAAATGGTGAAAAAGCAGAGAAAGATGATAAATTCATATATCTCAGCAGAATATTTACTAAGAAGGGAGAATAAATGGATATATTTGAAGATCTGGAAATGCTGGTATAAAAGGAGTAGTTAGTATGTGATTAGGGGGTGAAGGTCATTCTCTGAGCTTGTTGGCTGGTTTCTGAATATTTCATTACCAGGCTAGGTAACATCTTCAGCAGAGTTTAGGGAGGGTCAGTGTCAGTCTTCTTCTGTTTATAAGGGCTTCAGGTTGGGTGTGTCAGGTGAGGGTCTCATGATGAGTCTTGTGATGGGTCAGGTGTGAATCATCAGTGAGTTTTGTGATGGGTCTTGTGAAGCAAAGCACATGTGGATGCTGAATGGTTCCTCCCTGGTTGGGGAGTGGTTGTTGTGGGAGACAACAGTTCGTATTTCTGAAGATTTTGCTCATTGTATCTTGTGCCACAGAGACTGCTTAATTTGCAGCCTTTCGGCTGGGAGCTCACGGCCTTGCAATTATCGCAAGGAACTGATAAGGTCTGTTGCTGCCGTTCATTCTTTGAAGGACTATTGCCTCAACTGTTCGTTCTTGCTTCTGCTAAGGCTGGATCAGAACAGTATGTGATTAGTTGCAAGAAAGGAGTTTTTGCTGAACAATGTGAAAAATGGTGATGTGTACAAGTTTGTTCGCTTTGTTACACTTTGTTACAGGGACGTTACAGCAGGATATGTCAAGAGAGACATAAAAGTAAGTTGAATACAATGGGAATGGGGCACATAGGAAATGTATGTTGGTAAGATACTGTACAACCAAGAATGAATATGGGATGAATTCAAAAAAGCAAAGTGACCAGTCCCAAAAGGTTACGTTTGTGATAGTAGCATGAATGGGGATTGAATTCTAAGTCAAATACAGTATATACAAACAGGGGAAGACAATAAAAAAATGGTTGATGGCTGGGAGGTATAGATCAGATTTCAAGGAGAAAGTTTACAGAATAGAATTCAGTATATAAAGCAATGTATGGATCTAACAGAAACAAGAATGATTTGTAAGCCTGGAAAGAAAGAGATTGATTCAGAATGGTGCCAGTGAAAACTAGATTAAATTCTGTTTCTGTTTTTTTTTGTTTTTTTTTCTCCCTTTAATTTCTTTGGCATATTAAGGCCTTTCTGCATGAATCTGCTTACACTGAAAGAGAATGGAGTATTGAGGAAAAGTTCTAACTATGCTCACTACAAACAAATGAGATTTTCTTTTAAGGAAACAATTGAGTTATAAATCATCATCTATTTATCATTACACAGCACAGCCACAGTCAACACTATGTGCCCCCACCTGAATTATACATCAGCTTTGCAATACAAAGAGTAATGCTACGTGCTATATGTAGGTAAACCTTAAACAAGACCACCTTACCTTTCGCGCATGCCTTCTTTGGAATATATAGTTCAGGTTCCATCTTTGGAGACAAAGGTCTCCGGAGTAACTGAAGCTGAGACATGGTCTTACGTTTGTTAAACCTGTGGTAAGTCAAGAGATAATATGGGGAGAACGGAAATTTAAAAAAATAAATAAAAATAATTAACAATCTGAAAGAACATTAAAGGAAGCACTAAGGAGATAGATAGGGAATTATATTAGAAACAAATAGAACTTCCAATTGCAAAAATAATTTTGTTAAACAAATTGCTTGGAAAAACATATTTTTCCTTGGTCCTTTATAAAAAAAAAAAGATCAGACAACAAATATCAAGATTCCATTGCTGGAAATTAAAGTAATTTCAACCTTCCTTCCTTCCTTCCTTCCTTCCTTCCTTCCTTCCTTCCTTCCTTCCGTCCTTCCTTCCTTCCTTCCTTCCTTC
>JANHFL010001189.1:213263-225968 GCA_032468155.1 Oxyrhabdium leporinum | reverse complement strand
ATCTATACCAGTCTCTCTGAATTTTTAAGAACATCAGTAAAAAAATATAACCATATATATATATATATATATATATATGCAGCTTACAAATATGTAAGTAAAAATATACATGGAAAGATATAAAATATTTATATTTATAAATATGTTTATAAATATCACTATATTTTTATAGATGTAACAGAGTTGGAGGGGACCTTGAAGGTCTTTCTAGCATAACCTTCTGAGCAGGAGACTCTATACCATTTCAGACAGGTGGCTGTCCTCTGGGTGTGTGTTGTAAGTTGAGTGATTTGCCTTAGGACCGCAATTGAGACGGGAGCTTTGTTGCTAAGCCAGGTGGTCATTAAGTGAGCCCTAGTTGACAACTTTTGTTGCCGTGGTTGTTAAGTGAATGAGGTGGTCGTTAAGCATATCTGCCTTCCCCCCTTGATTTGCTTGTCAGAAGCCGACTGAGAAGGTCACAAATGGGCACCACATGACTCTGGGATGCGGCAACGGTCATAAATCATAAAAGGTCAGATAGGCAGCAAATACATCGAACAAGTAATGATAAATACATGCTAAGCTTCCCAAATCTTATCATGTGATCATGAGGATGCTGCCATGGTCGTACGTGTGAGGACAGGGCCTAAGTCCCTTTTTTTCACTGCTGTCGTAACTTGAACGGTCACTAAACCAAAGGTGGTAAATGGAGGACCAGCTGTACTCTTATCCTGGTGGCTTTCTGATTTCTTTGAGGGTCTTCTAGGCAAGCGCCGAAGTGTAGCCCAACCTCCTTTTCCACTGGTTGTATTCTGGAATGAGAACTGGATTCATGGCCAGGTTCACTTGATATGTACATGAAATCCAAACTAGAATGTGTTACAGGTGTGGTTCATGTATGAAGCCAACATGTGTCTAACCCAGGAGCTGAGAGGGTTCCTTGCTGTGCTGCAAGATCAAATTGATTAAACCGAGAGCAAGTTTGGTGTACTGATGAAAGGGCTGGCCTAGAAACTAGGAGGCAGTGAGTTCTAGTCCCCCCGTAGGCACAAGGGATGGGGAACTAGATGATTTTGGGCTAATCACCAGGAGGTGCTGAGTTCTAGTCCCACCTCAGGCATGAGAAACAGATGGGTGACTTTGGGCCAAACACCAGCAGATGGTGAATTCTAGTCCTGCCTCAGGCATGAGAAACAGATGGGTGACTTTGGGCCAAACAACAGGTGACAGTGAGTTCTAGTCCTGCCTCAGGCATGAAAGCCAGCAGGGTGACTGGGCTAATCACCAGGAGAGAGGGAGTTCTAGTCCTGCCTTAGGCATGAAAAACAAATGGGTGACTTTGAGCAAATCACCAGGAGAGAGGGAGTTCTAGTCCTGCCTTAGGCATGAAAAACAAATGGGTGACTTTGGGCCAATCACCAGGTGAGAGTGAGCTCTAGTCCTGCCTCGGGCATGAAAATCAGATGGGCGAGTTTGAACCTCCTCGGGGTTCACTGCCTTGAGTCCCTTGCAAAGTAAGAAGAGCAAGATCAGAATCTAAGCGATGAACGGGAAGCCCGAGGCCGTTGAGCTCCGGCCGGCCGCCTTGAGCAAGAGCAAACCAGCATTGGATGGAGCAAGGACTCCAGGAAGTGTCAAGTGTCTGGAGAGGAATGTGGGGCGTTTGTTTTTGTAGAGTTGACTCATGTGCTTTCGGTCCGCGTCACGACTGCTGTCTGGCCGCCTAGCTTTGCAAAAACAGGAGACATTGATCTCCCTGCCCTCCACCCCAGCTGAGCGTCTCCCTGGCTCTGCGAGCAAAAGCCGATTTCCCAACGAACGGAAGCGCCAGCTGCAAATTTGGGTCGTTGCTCTTTGGCTGGGTTTATATTTCTGCCCCCCCACCCCACCCCCCAGTGTTACGCGCTCCTGGCTACTTTTCTTCGTTGACCAGAGGCGAGCTCGCCTGGCCGATAACCAGCCAAGAAGGCCTGTTGTTTCATTTATTGCCTCAAATGGCGAGAGAAGCTTATCAAAGCTTGGTTCTCTCCAAAGATCCAACCCAAATGGATGGCTGGATGGATAGAAAGTCCCTACGGAGAGTAGTGAGGACAGCCGAGAAGATTATAGGAAGCTCGCTTCCCGTCATTTAGTACATGGCTTATAAGCGCTACGTGCTTAGCATTGTTAGAGACCCCACACACCCACTTCATGGTCTGTTTCTGTTGCTCCCCTCTGGGAGGAGGTTTCAAAGTATTGCTAGCAGGACTACCAAATCCTGGAACAGCTTTGTTCCCCTAGGCCATCTCTTTGACAAACTCGCAAGATTCGTTTCTCTCGCCATAAACATGTATACACCCAAACTAGACTCTGTTGCTTCTCTGCGTCATATATGTGGCTATACGCATACTTTTGTATTTATTTATTTAGCTTGTCATGTTTATGCAGTGTAAAATTGCAGGTGGTGACCCTTTAAGAGGTTGCAAAAATGCAATGAAATTTCATTTTTCATGTATGCCAATAAAGTTATTCTACACTAAAAAAATATTCCCTTCTTGATACAACCCTGTCCCGGCCTCCACATCTCTCCTCATTCCCCATTGGCTGAAGTACTATGAGGTTACGCTCTTCACGACCGGCTCCTACATATATTCCCTGCTATATACAGGTAGTCCTTGACTTACGACAGTTCGAAATTACAACGGCCCTGAAAAAAAGGGACTGAAGACCATTTTTTTTCCATACTTAATGACCCGGGACCAACCTCATGGTCCCGGGATTTACATTCGGATGCTTGACAACTGACTCGCATTTATGATGGGTGCAGTGTTCCCGGGCTCTTGTGATTCCCCTTTTGGGACCTTCTGACAAGCCAAGGTCAATGGGGAAACCAGATTCACTTAACAAACGTGGCAAGCAAAGTCGTAAAATGGGGGGCAAAAGTCCCTTAACAAATTTCTCACTTCGCAGCGTAAATGTTGGGCTCAGTTGTGGTCGTACGTTGAGGACGAGCTGTACTAAATAGAGCCGTGGTGGCGCAGCGCTTAGAATGCCGTATTGCAGGCTGACTCTGCCCACCGCCAGCAGCACTGCTCAAGATTGACTCAGCTTTTTGTCCTTCCGGGGTCACTAAAATGAGGACCCAGACTGTTGGGGTTAAGAGGCTGACTCTGTAAACTGCTTAGAGAGGGCTGTAAAACTCTGTAAAGCAATATATAAGTCTTAAGTGCTATTGCTACCTTCCTGCTTTTCCCATTCCTTCCTTCCTTCCTTCCTTCCTTCCTTCCTTCCTTCCTTCCTTCCTTCCTTCCTTCCTTCCTTCCTTCCTTCCTAGACAATAATGTTTTAAATACAACTCACTCTTTAAAACTAAAATGTCCAAAGACATGCAGCTCCGCTTTCCAAGATGCTGGGAGAAGACTCATCTTCTAGCACGCGCGTGCTAATACAGGTAGTCCTCGACTTATGGCCACAACTGAGCCCAAAATTCAGCTGTTAAGTGAGACATTTGTTAAGTTACTTTTGCCCCATTTTACAGCCTTTCTTGCCACAGTTGTTAAGTGAATCATCTGTAAGTTAGTAACATGGTTATTAAGTGAATCTGGCTTCCCCATTGACTTTGCTTGTCATAAGGTCGCAAAAGATGATCACATGACCACTGCAACCATCATAAATATAAGTCAGTTGTCAAGCATCCATGGGGATGCTGCAACAGTCGTAAGTGTGAAAAATGTTCACCTTTTTCAGTGCCGTTGTAACTTTGAATGGCCAATAAACAAAAACAGTTGTAAGTCGAGGACTACCTGTATAGACCCACAAGTAATATACAACTAAAGGATGTGTATGCAGAGCTCTTTGAGGGGGGTGTAACCAACATGCTGCCTAAGAATCTGTGGGTGAGAGAAAAGACTCCTTGAACAAATTGATTGTTCACTCCTAAACCTCATCAATGTCATTCTCCTTTTGAAGATTCTTTGGAAGGAATAGAAATACTAAGGGAAAACTAAGGGACTTTGGTACTTTAGCTGGTTTTTAAAATTAATAGTCAAAAGATGAAGATATGAGCAAACAGTAAAATTTATTAAAAAAGGAAAACATGAATAAAGAATATGAAAATGAAAAATAAAGCAAATTTAATGGGGAAAATGGTTTCAAAATTGAGAAAAAAAAAGTTTTGTTTCAAACAATATTTTGACAACTTATGCATTATCCAAACAATGGCAGAAAGATACATCTTGGTTTGTAGAACAAGGAGAAAAGCCAAGGGTTATACATAATCCTCCAGTAACTTCACTCCTCTTGTTTTGAACCTTGGTATGTATTTCCCAGTTACAATTGTCTAATCCATTTGATCTACTTATTTAGGCATGCTATGGAAGTAAAGCAAGATCATGCAGCAGAAACACCAGAAACTTCCTAAAATCACCCAAGTATACACATCATTGAAATAAATAAATGAAGTGACTATTTTAAAAGGCAGCTGAGAATGTGTGTACTGTATTTTTTTGAAGGAGGTCTTGGAACAGTTCGGCTTCTCATTGCATGGATGGGTTCCACTAGGCAGTCAACGAGAAGCTGTCAAATCTTTCAGGAGAAGAGGAGGCACCCATGTTTCCATTGCTGAACTTTTGTCTTTGGGGAAAGTGAAAGAGAAAGAGATTTTCAAGTTTGGTTTGTCTCATCTGGACATCCTTCCTTCCCAACCGTTGCTTACATAGGTCCTGCTCTGCATTCACACAGGACATTTGAATCCATTCTTTCTCCACATCTGAGCTCTGACAAATCTAGACATAAAGTAATTCTTGGTTTTCTCTACTTACAAGCATGGAACCTAAACACACTTTTTTTTGTGCTTGCAAATCAGTTTTTAATTCTTGGCAACTGCCTGGACAAGTCTTGTAATTTTCTTGGCAAGGCTTTTCAGAAGCCATTGCCATTACCTTCTTCCTAGGCTAAGAGAGAATAACTGACTTTGTGCCTAAGGCAGGACTAGAACTCATGACCTTTCCAGTCTTTATTTATTTGATAGTTATCCTGCTACAAACAAACTGTTGATGCCTTATAAATATTATAGAAACCTCAAATTTGTTTTCCTTATTTTTTCTTTGACACTAATGTTTATAGCATTCATTTCAATCCCAGTCATTGAAATATCACTATACACATTTCTAAAATATTTCTTTGAATTTTTCCTCACTTTACTTTCATTCCAAATACTTCAATTATATGTTTACTTTTGCTTATTGTTTCCAAAGTTCCTTTCTGGTTTAACTCTTTTACCGCTTTGGAAAGAAATTCATAACTCCTAGAGTTACTATGTTCTACGGAAAAAAAACACCAGCAAATCTCGTTCTAGAATGACCTACATTTTATATAATGTGGTCCAAGTTCTAATTGTCAGGGATTTGCAACTATTGCTACAGTTGTCTGCATTAACTAAAGGCCGTTAGATTTTATAGAGGTCTAAGTCAGTAACGGCGAACCTATGATACACGTGTCAAAGGTGACACGCCACATTTTGGGTGACACAGTAGTGTTTACCAACACTGAACAACAGCAATTCTTGACACCGTGCCCTATTCTTGTACAGTTTTTGGATGCTGCAGAGACTGCACTTGAATACGATGTGCTCTTGCATGGCCTCACACGAGAACCAGGCACTCTATTACACAGTTTTCAAAGGCTGTCGAAGAGCATTCTCCAAAACTGTTTTAAGAACAAAGGCCTTATGCAATCCGGAGCAGCTTCGGAGGGCAATCGTGCCATTCCTCAAGGTTTGCACACTTTGGGGGAAATGGCCTGAGAGGCAGGCATTTTGAGTGGCAGTGGTGACCTTGGAGATGAAGCTGGCCCCGGTTTCTGTTTCAGACCCAGCCTCGGCGCTGCCACTGAGTGCTACTGTTCAGGGCAGCCTACCTAGTGGAAGAGAAAAAAAGTTGTTCCCATTTTGTATTTTATTCAGGGGTGAACGCCCCAGCAGAGTCAAACTAGGCAATTTCCAATTTTTTTGACATGCTGAGGCCAAAAGCTTTGCCATCCCTGGCTTAAGGGCAAGAAAGTGGTCAGAAAGGTAGAACAGGAATTTAGCCTCTGAATGAACAGGAAATCTCCAGGTGCCAAAGGGCAGGCTGGTGGTTTACTCCGTTTTCAAAGTAATATAGATTACTATCAGAAAAGAGCAGGGAGAACTTTTACCTAAAATTATGTATCCATTAACAACTATGTATACTTGCAAATAGGCACCTGCATCAGAGAGTTTCATACAGACCCTGAAAGTTGATTCAGATCTATGTCATGTTTTATATTAGTGCTCCACTCAGCCCTGAAATTTCCTGCCTCAAAAGATCTGATTAAACAAAGCTTCCTGAAGATGATTTTATCCCATTTCTACAGAAGAAACACTAAGATATAACTCTTAAACTGAGTATATAAATTCCTCTTGTCATCTCCCAGCTGTCTATTCAGAATGCCTGTATAGATCAGAAGCACCTGTTAAGAAGGATCAAAATATTTATTTCAGCCGTGTTCAGGTTGCATCTCAACAGTTTTCTTTGGTCAGGTGGTGAATCACATCAACATAAAAGCCTTTTGCAATGCTGGTTTCTGAAATTAGTTGTGGAACAGAAAGTATTTTATGATCCAACCCAGGGGTCTGCAACCTTAAACACTCAAAAGAGCCATTTGACCCATTTCCCATAGAAAACAAAACACCAGGAGCCACAAAACCTGGATGGGCTTGGCCAACTCAACATCACTCACTCCCACTCAGTCACATGACCCTCCCTAGCTACGCCTACCCAGCCAGTCATTAGGGTAGAGAACCGGTTGTGAAAAAACACCGGGAGCCACAAAACCCTTTTGACATCTAAAATGATGTCAAATTATGTCCCCCCTCTCTCCCTCTCTCTGTATGTCTCTCTCCCCCCTCTCTATATCTCTCTCACCTTCACCCTCCCTCTCTCTCTCCCCCTCTCTTCATGTATCTCTCCCCCTCCCTCTCTGTATCTCTCTTGGTGTCTGTCTGTCTGTCTCTCTCTCTCCTCTCCCTCCTCCTCTCTCCCCATCTTTCTATATCTCTCCCTCTCTCTTCCTCCCTCCTCTCTCTCCACGTATATCTCTGTCACTCCCTCTCTGTATCTCTCTCTGTGTGTCTGTCTCTCTCCCACTCTCTCTCCTCCTCTCTCTTCCCCTCTCTCTGTTTCTCTCTCCCCTCCCTCTCCCCCTCTCCGTATCTCTCCCTCTCTCTCCCCTCTCTCTCCCCTCCTTTCTCTGTCTACCCCTCACCCTCCCTCTCATTCCCTCATTCTCTCTCTCTGTCCCTCTCTCATTTTCCCTCTCATTCTTTTTTTTCTCTCTCTCTCTCTTCCTAGATTTGCAGGTCGCCCTTCTCTCTTTTTCACCCACCAAGCCCAGTCGCCGAGTCCCGCTACCTCTCCCTTCCCATGTACTACTCATTCCCTGGCCTCTCTGTGGGAAACTGTGGTGGCGTTTCTGCCCTTTTTACATTGCACACCTCCCAAAAGTGCCTCCATGAGTCTCTTCCCCCTTCAGGATTCATTTCCTCACAAGAGCCTGAGACTTGGGGGATTCTCTGCTGCAGCTTTAGCGCCTCTGCCCCAGCAAGCTTGCCTTGGGGGCATTTCAGCCCCCTTTGGCTGAACTGTGTCAGACCTTGCTCCGCTGCAGGAAAAAGTGAAGAGTGCTGGGCACACCTTGGATGCTTGGGGAGATGCACTAAATTTCACTGTGCTGTGCAAGGCGCTGCGAGAGCAGCGGGCAGGCCATGGAGGGGGTATTGGGTCTTTCTCGGGGAGCGCTTTTCCATGTCACCCCCTTCTTTCTCTTGACCCCACCAACGAGGGATGAGGAAGGTTGCCTCTACTACGGCTCGTGCTCGTTCCTCAGCGCAAGCACACACACATGCACTAACACCTCCCCCCAGGGTGGGCATGTGAGCTTCAGTGGGGCCAGCCCCCTTCTCCCATTGCCCTGAGCTTCTTAAAGCCATGGCTGGGTGCTGCAGGCCCGTCCCCCTTTCTGACATCCCCTCCTCCCAGATCCCATTCCCACCCCTCCGCCCTTATGTTACCCAGGCCAGCATAGGTTGTGGCCAGGCCAGGCCGGGCCAGTGTCTTAGGGCAGAGAGGAGGTTGTGTGTCTCCCCAAGTGACAGAGGCACACCCAGCACCAACAAGGGCTGGAAGAAGCTCCAGCAAGAGTGAGGTGCTGGAGAATCGGCCCTGGCAGCTTCTCCATCCCCCGTCGTCACTCTTACCTTCTCAGGCCAAGAGAGGAGTGACTGGGAGGGGAGCACGAGTGGCGGGGCCAGCCAGTGATGGAACAGGGAGCCGCAGCAGAGGGCCCAAAGAGCTGCATGCAGCTCCAGAGCCTCAGGTTGCCGACACCCGATCTAACCCTTTTAGCTCTTCTCAGGAAATGGAGAAACTAATGGTGTGCTATGTTATCTAGTTAATTCTTACCTTCCAATTGTAAGCTGGGAGCCATGCTCTGCTGGACTTAAATACTGGCAAGGTGTACCTAACATTCTGGAAGATAAAGGAACAATATGACGGAAGGGTCTTTGTGATTGGCTAAGGGAATAAATGACCATTCTATTCTACAAAGAATTACCGTGTTTCTCAGAAAATAAGACCAAGTCTTATTTTTTTTTAGACTTGAAAATAAGTACTTGGGCTTATTTTCGAGGAGGGTCTTACTTTTTTGAGGTGCAGCAGACCAGACTCAGTGAGCTGGATGTGCTGTGGATGCACCGTCACCTCCCGGGAGGAGAAGAACGCACCGGAGCCCAAATGCTGGGCCTTGCCGGACTCAGAAGCCAGGGATCCTACAGGCATCCTGGGCACATAAAGGCCGCAAAAATCCCCGGGCTGTTTGCAACTCAAGCGAGCCGTGAGCAGGAACGGTGGCACCACCTTGAGGTTTGTCATACCAGCGCAGCCTCTTGGAGCAGGACCCTGTAAGGCTTGTTGTGGCGTTGCACTCATGAATGGCAGCACCTCCGTGAGCTTCATCATATTGGTTATAGCTGGCATCCTGCCGTGAGCAGCTGCACCGGTGTGTCCAAACTGGAGCCTTTTTCACGAACAGCAGGAAAATGGGGAGGGGGATTTTCCTGCCTGTCACCCGTTCCTCAAGCTCCCTCCCCATTTTCCTGCCGTTTGCAAAAACATCTCCACTTTGAGCCTACAGCATATCCCAGGACCCTGCAAGCCCCCCCTCCCTGGGCCTGCGTCACCACTCATGTTGGTCATGCCCATCCCCCCGGGCTTATTTTCGGGGTAGGGGTAATATTAGGCCCACCCCTCAAAAATTAGGATTGGGTTTATTATTGGGGTGGGTTGTGTTTTCGGAGAAACAGGGTAGAAGAGAAGAATTCATATAATCAGTAAGGGAACTGATTCACATACTGTAGATCTCTTGCAGCTCAGAAATTGAGGATTGTGGGCCATCCACAAACACTTAAGAGGAGATGTCTACGGAGATTTTCAGTCATACAGGCTGTGGTTGTCCTAAACATGTTTTTTCAAAAGGCAATTGAACTTTCTTTGTTTTTTGTTTGAAGATGATTTGTTTCTCATCCAAGAAGCTTCTTCAGTTCTGACTGAATGGTGGGAAGTCTTATTGAATTCCCCACCATTCAGTCAAAACTGAAGAAGCTTCTTGGTTGAGAAGCAAATCATCTTCAAAGAAAAAACAAAGGAGGTCCAGTTGCCTTTTGCAAAAACACCTTTGAGTTAAGTGGCGACGTAAAAACTATTGTATAAATAGAAAAAATGGAATAAATGTAAGATTCCAGCTGCTGTTTAAAGCTATTCAGTGGTTAATCTAGGACATGTTGCAGGTTAGACTATAAATGTGGAACATCACTGAAACCCTCGGGTTGTTTCCAAATCTGCTCCATTTGGAAGAATTATATGGATTCAAGAACTGTAGTTTATCAGCTGTTGTTTATGGCTCTGCATGTTAGGAAAATATTGTAAATATGCTATTTTCCTCATAAATTGTGATTAAAGAAACCATGACCAATGTTTTGTGAATCCAGTTTATAAGTGGGGCTCTTCCACATGATGTGCTAGCTGGCAATGCTTTAACTGTTTCATTGAAGTGCCTTCAATGGACAGCGTCGCTCTCAGCTTATCCTTTTGTGGGCTAGAGGCAGCCTACAATCGTGCTTTCCTACTCTGCTTCAAAACTAGTGTGTTACAACTTGTACCAGTATGAAATCAGCCCTGTGGATTCCACAGTTTAATTTTATCTAAGCCACATTTGCATTCCTCTTGGCTACTATATGGAGCTGCTGGCATGCCCTCTACTCACTGGTTGCTGCCACCTATGGCTATTTTGGAGGTGTTATGTCTCAAAAAAAAAATAGGGACACATACATTCTGCACTCCACTTTGCTCTATGAGGTAGGTCTCAGATATATTATATGGATTATTTATATATTTCCAATAAGTTTGCTCAGCTTACTAGTTCCTATCCATTTGTGCAACTAGTGTGTCAAACAGGCAATAAATGGTCAAAAGTTTTTTTCTTCTTTTCAATTAGTGGACTGATGAAACTTTAAAAAAAAGCAGGTTCGCTGGTGAACCAGTGAATAAATAGATGTTGTCCTCCTTCTCCTCCTTCTTTTGTAACTGCTCTGTCAAGTTTCTCTTTTAGCCCAAATAATAGGAAGAAATGTAAAATTATGGTTCTTCACCTACCAGTAAACACACTACATGGAAAAATGTTAGGTAGAAAGAGTCATGAATTAAAAAATCTATTTAAAAAATCTACCCATGAAAAACTCATGGGTAGGACCTTCCAGACCTGGAGCTTGCTTACCCACCATTTCAGTAAATGCACATGTTGTAGCCTTCTGATTTAGATCACATTCTTAGAACATACAAAGCCATGAAAACTGATGGACTATCTTTACATAAATATTGACCTTTTAAGGCAAAGACACCCATTATGCTGAGCATAATGAACTAGATCTTAGTACATATGGTGAGAATTATTTTCCTTTTTTTTTAAACTTGAGAATCAAAACAGGTGTGCATTTGATATAGTCTACTCTAGTTGATATGCTCCACAAGGCTGATAAGTAAATATATAACACCTCTGGCAATACCTCTTTACCTATATAAAGTCTTTATTATTAAATTACAATATTCATTTCAGTTTTCATATATTATACCTGGTTACATACCTGGTGCATTTTTTTAAATCTCATGACTATTATTAAAGATAAATAGTACATTGTAGAAACTTAAGAAATATTATAAACATTACATGATGTCAGTACTGTAGTAATTTCTCTTTACATATCACAGATAGAAGGACACCCTTCCAGACACTCAGCTTGTTCAAGTATATCCCAGTACTGTAAAACAACCAACAGTTAGTCAGCCATGGGGTATTTAAGAAGAACCATTTTTTTTCATTAGAAATTATCATTAAAAGCCCTCCAAGCCAAATATATATATATATAGTAAATACTACAAAATGGTGGCCTCTTACATTCACTCCACCAAATACAAACTTTATCAAAAAAGTAACTTAAAAACTCTGTTTGAGTCTTAATCATTAAAAAGTATTTTGCACCACAAACCAAGTATTAATATAAAATTTAAAAAGAAAGCACAAATAAGAATCATGTATGAGATTAACAGACAGATTATGATATTAAATGCTTTTGTGGGTCAGTGTCCACCTGAGATGCATCAAGTGGATCTTGGCAAATGTATGGTGCAGATTGGTCTCAGAGATTCTGAGAAAGGAGTCTATCAGTTTACACGCTGCAAAAGATAACAGTTCTGTATGGATATTCACCTGCTCCTCAAAGTAATCTACTTTGGGTTGTGCTGCGGTCGTGTACACAAATCCTGTTCCCGACATCCTTTCATGCCTGGCTGCCAATATAAGGTAATATGGTGTATGACATATGAGGGCGGTGTTGTTTCTCTGCTGTGGGGCTTACACAGTGAGGCTCTTATGTGCCGATGGGTTTCACTTAAAACTCCCTTTCCTAGCCTTTTGCAAAATATTGTTCCTAAAACACATAGGGTTCTACAATAAGGGGGGGGGGGGAATCCAGTGGTGCCTGGGTTCTTGATTAAGGTTGCTCTGTTACTGTTGTGAACCTACCTAAAAATCACCTTTCACATTAAATTAAAAATAGAAGAACTTTTCAGGATTTTCGGGATTCAGATGTTTTATTTTCAATACTGATTCTTTCTGTTTCTCACTCATCTTCCCTCCTTTCTTGTATATATGACGTTCACTTGACTCTTCCTTCTATAGAAAGGCTACAAAGGCACAACAAGCAACCCTAAACCTTTGCTCCTGTGTTGTTGGAAAACAGACCACATCTTTCTTCATCTTGCTTGATGGCCAAAAATGAAAGCTCATATCTCCTCTACCTCCCTCTTACAGAATTTGTAAGCCATAGTTCATAGTGATGGTTGTTCTCCTATGTGGGAAGCTTATTGTCAAATGACTCTTAGCAGATCCTGCTTGGTACCTGCTAGATCAGTGTCATTCAAACTTGTCAACTTTAGAATATGTGGAGTTCAACTCCTAGAATTCTCCAGCCAGAAATCGTGCCAAGAAAACTGGAAGGACCAAACCAGACCAGGAGGCAATATTGACTTGAAGGCACAAAAAGAAAGAAAGAGAGAGAGAGAGAGAGAGAGAGAGAGAGAGAGAGAGAGAGAGAGAGAGAGAGAGAGAGAGAGA
>JANHFL010001189.1:165502-181300 GCA_032468155.1 Oxyrhabdium leporinum | reverse complement strand
CAAACTCGGGGGTGTCACATGACTTATCTGGACTTCCCCCCCCCTTTCGCTAAACTGGGGCAGGGCCAGCACGTGACGCATCCGGCCCCGTGGGCCGCAAGTTTGACACCCCTGCTTTACAAAGTGCTCCGTCCTAAATCTCATGCTGCCTGCTTGGGTAAGGGATTGTCAGATCTTCTGGATAATATTGGTTCTGATTTTGTGTCCCCTGGGTGCAGTGAAAGGCGGAATACAAATTTGGGCTGGAGTACTTCGGATCTGGGCAGCCTTTTTAGTTACAGCTGTTTTTCCCTAAGTTTCTGTATACAGGTAGTACTTGACTTACAGCAGTTCATTTAGTGACCATTTGAAGTTACAATGACACTAAAAATAGTGACTTATGACCATTTTGTTACACTTGTGACCAATGTCACATGATTTACATTTGGATGCTCGACAGCTGACTCATATTTATGACAGTTGCAGTGTTCAGGAGTCATTTTGTGACCTTTTGACAAGCAGTCAGTGGAGAGCCCAGTTTCATTTAACAACCATGTTACTAATATAACAGTGATTCACGTAACAAATGTGGCAAGAAAAGTTGTAAAATGGGACAAGTTCTCTTAACAGTTTTTTGACTTAACAACATACATTTTGGGCTGAATTGTAGTCATAACTTGAGGACTACCTGTAATTGTTTTAAAAATATGAGAGCTATGTTAGGTTAATGGCAGATCCATCGTTCATATTTGTCAGGTTGGCAGCGTGATTGGGGACCTGAGAATTAGCTATGAAGAAGATAGCTTTTTAAAAATTATTTTCATATATTTAATGTGTAAATTTACTGAATTTGGAAGGGAGCACAGCTGATTTCAGTGGGAGATATTTCTCAGTTTCAGTGTTTTTGAAAGTGGTGTCACTGTACTGTTTATAAGTCTACCTGCCATCATTTCTCCTTGCTTATACAGTTGTGATGTTTCTATTTTAGAAAAACTGGGTGGAATCTGGCATGTTTTAATGTTTATGCAGAAAATGAAAAACTGTTCACTTTTATTAGAGCCATTTATACAGATCTGACTTATCTATGGCTCCTTGGAAGAGCATTTCTACAGATTGCAAAAAATGTAGGGTTATAGTTTATTCTTGCACATGTAAGCTTCATTAAATGAGACTTTCAAATAACTGCATGGATTGATTGCAACTTAAACCAGCTGACCATATTCATGAACTATACAGTGTAGGATTGCTTCTAACCAATGGGCTTTTGCTGATTTTCCTCTACTTTATGGCACTTTCCGTACAAGGTCAACCATGTTTTAGTCTACTGATTTTTGTTTTTAAGATTGCGATTTGCTTTGAAAAAAATATTTTGGACTTGTATTGTATTATTATAATTAGATATGATTATATGTTCTGTAATAATGTCAGATTTCAATTATTTGCTCCAGTATTTAAGTTGTAATAATACAAAGCTTTTATTACTGAATATCTAAATATGTAAAACAGAAATTCACTACCTACAGAATATTACAGTGAAAAGCATTTAGTCTGTATTCCTGTCTGCTTCATTGCTATGAATGAAATGCAGGTTGTCAAGTTTAATTTCAAATATATAGGCTGACTGGATGATGTAGTTTAACTGTTGAAATATATGGAGATTGTGGCATCTGTGCCACCGCTGAGATGGAACTCCTCAATAGGAAGTTGAATAATACTGATTTTTGAACAGAGTTTCTAGGAATTCCGAAAATTCCTAAAATATAAACATTAGTACACTTTGCCTGAAATACAACCATCTACCATAGTTCACGTTTTGATATATAAGTTGAGAATATTTAATAGAATTCTTTGCTACATGAAGAAGTTGTTTTAAAACCAATATCTTTTACTGTTGGTAGTATGAAAATCCTTTAGGGCAGTTTTAGTTTTCAGTTTCAAGCATACAATATAAGAGTAACAGTGATTGTGTTGTTGTAAAGTAGAGAAAATATGAGAACCTGAGTTCTTAAAAATTAGATAATGATATATATCTGGTTATATCCATAAAATAAACTTAATAATGTTTAACTGTCACAGCCTGCATTATTTTTGGAATTGTACGCTTAAGAAAGTTGATGAATTTGATTTTTTTTTTTTAAAAAATGATGTTCCTGAAAAAACTAGTTATCAATTTATTGGATTGTAATTCTAGCAAATTAGCAAGTACAGTAAATTGAACTTTTTTCATGTTCTTTGTTTATATTAAATTGAAATTTGGACCCAGATTTTTTTAAAAATATTGATTGGTTTAATTGAAAAGGGCACTATAATTTAGATTTAGCAAAATTATATTTTTAAAGGTATTGAACAGGGTATCCATTATCCCACGTACTCAATTTAGTTATAGAAACATTAGCAGTCACCAGTAAACAATTACTTGTGATTTTAAACCGCCCGGAGTTACCTTGATGGTAAGATGGGTGGCCAATAAATTTTATAAATAAATAAAGGAATAAATAAGCAAATACATTCAGGAAAGTTGTTTAAATGTATTTGAACATGGCATATTTCTTTACCCCCCTACCGTAGCACAAGAAGAAATGGGAAGCTTTATGAGACTGGCTTAATGATTAATTTAAAAAATCTTGGTTAATCTGCAATCACGTGATATAAAAAATGTCAGGAAATATTTCAGTTAAAGCTTTAAATATGTATATGTATCCCATCAATTTTAAATCAAGATAAACTAGTTACTTTATTAGCCCGCATTAGAAATGTAATGTGTAGAATAGGTGTAAAATATTAATGCAAAAATCTGATTTTGGACTAATGCAAAACTAGAATAATTAGATTCATGTAGTTTCAAGAGAACTTGTTCTTACAAAGCAGGATAGTACCAGATTTAGCTAACTGCTACCTTTTGAATTTGGAGAAATTAATTTTTACTTACCTCAACTAAAACATGCTTTCTGAAGCATGTAAGTCCTCGTTACAAATAAAAATAAGGAACTTTATTTGTGTTTCGAAAGTAGAATGGGAGATGTAAATCTTGAATAATTTATATGGCTATCTTTAAGGACGCCAAAGAGGATTCTTTCTAATACATTAGAAAAATTATATCTCATAGTTTTACATTTTTTACATTTAACCCAGAAGAGTATCTTATAAACAAATGTCTGATATTTTTTTCTTCTCTGCTGGACATATGATAACAATTACAGAGTTTGTAGACGATGTTTTGGATGAAATAGGTGTTCTAACTAGAAGAAAATGATTGAATGCTTTCCAAGATCAAGTTTGTTACATAAATTCAATCATCAGAATAAAAATATCAGCAAGCAAGAAATAATACAAATTATTTCTCAATCTTGCAAATATTCGAATTATTTCTATTCATATGTGACTCGGAACGATCAGGTCAATTGCTGTGTTTGGAAAGGTTCTAAGAAAAACTCACCTACTGAACAGACAAAGCAGAAAAATCAACATGAGAAATTATATGACTTTTACGGCTGTGCAAAGACCCAAATTTGTAATACAAGTTGTACTTTGGGATGCATATGGCCTATATCTGACAGGTGTTCCTTGGGGTAGTTGTGTTTTTTTTTCTCTCGGGTTCATGCAGCTATCTTTGTAATTGGCCATAATATGAGAAGAGATGTGTGTGGATTAAAGCATTCTGATTGCATGACCAAATATTGTTGTGCTCTTTGATTCCCCATTTCTGCGGTGTCCCAAGGACTTTAGCTCTTACACAAAAATAAAAACTAATCTTTTAAAATGTATCAGTATTTATGTAAATGATGCATGTATAATGGGGATATGTAAATTATATCATCTTGTTGGATGCCTAAGTAATACCTTCAGAAAAATAAAAACCATTTAACTCAAGAATATGTGAGCGCTAGTAGCCAAGGTGTAATTTTTCTTTGGGTAACTAGGAAATGCGTATGTCTATGCTTTTTTGCTTAAATATAAACCTAAGGAAGCAAGCATTGTTAGTATATTGTAAAATGGTAACTTTTGATAGAGGTAATTGTAAGATTAAAACAATAGTTCTATTTATTATTACATTTCCCTAATCAAATATTTACTTTAGCTTATTAGGTTGTTTTTTTTAGTTATGCAATTTGTGAAATTGATATATATTTTCAATATTTACTAAATTTAAAGCAGACATGAAGCAGATCACTAACAATTTAATGGAGGAGAAAAATGTCTGATTTTGCAGTGCTGACAACAGGCAAGCTTTAGTGTTTTACATAGATAAAATTTGTGTGGTCTAAATTGTCTTGCTGATTGAGATGAAAGTAATTGTGGGAGCAAAGAAATAGGGATAAAATTTTTCATTGAAATTCATCTAAAGCTTCCAGATAAGGCGTTAAATTAGTTGCCTCTCTCTTCTATTGTTCCAGTGTTATTTCATTTAATATTAGATCTGAAGATAATAATAGTAATAATAATAATAATAATAATAAAGTAGCCAATTAATTCACTCTGATGTCATTGAGGACATTTATTTATAAGCTAATGATTTTTGAACATTGAATAGTTTGATAACCTTGTCACATTTCTTGAAAAATTGTCAAGGAAATAGTGCTGCCACCTCTTTTTCCATTGTCCAGTTTGCTGTGAACCCATGATTGCCTGCAATCACTTGCTGTCATGGGAATGTCAAATAATTATTCAAGTTATACTCCAAAACCCCTGGAGGGAAATGTAGCTGAATCATGCACATTCATTCATTAATCAGTAGGAAGCAATGTTGTAGTTCATATTTTAACTTCCATGAGAAGAATGTCTTACCACTTCTTCGGTAAATCACACACTTGCTAAATAAGGGTAAATGCCTCAGTTTACCTCCAAATTACATTCCTAAGTCCTAGAATCTCACGTAAATTTCTTGCAGCAAAACTGTTTATTTCCCACTTCATTCTTTTCGTATAAACTTTAATATTGTTAAGCCTGTTGGGCAGATATTGCAGTGTATTTTTTTTCTCATTGACTTGTTTATCCCAACTGAAGGAATTCTTTTTCCCTGTCCCCATTGAAGAGTAATAACTGAAATTTAAGGAATTAAGAATGAAAATAGGGGTAGTCCTCTAGTTACGATGGTAATTGGAAGTAGAATTTCCATTGCTAAGCGATGCGGTTGTAAAACATGATTTCACCTGACCATATTACATAGTGACTGCAATCCCGACATTCCTCATCGTCAGCTGAATTCCACTGGTTATTAGCTAAGGACCTACCCCAGTCCAAACCTTTCCACTCTTGATCCCTTTCTCCCACCCTCAAACCTCACTTCTTCCAAGCTAAAAAGGACTGCCTCCCCTTCAGCTCCTACCAATTGTCCCCCTCCCCAACCATGTCCTTTTGGATACCATGCATTCTGTCTTGGGGGACTGGTGGCAAGCAGCCACCCAGGATCATGTTGTTGATTCTGCTTGTCATAATGCAGTTCAGGGGCTTCTTGGGGTGTCACAGCTCTAGGGCTACAAGAACCCCTGGACTACAGCACGCTGCTGTCCCAGCTTGGTTTAGCAGTGCGGTGTGGTGTGAAGCCCGCAGCCCTACCAGGAAGTCCCAGTAATGCAGTGCAAAGCTACAGTTGCCCCAGAAAGCCTCAACTGTATGGCGCAACGCTGCAGCCATCAAAGCCCCAGCAACGGAGCACGCAACTTCCTGAGAAACTTCAGCCACCCCAAGATGGTCTTAGATGACCAGCAGCTGCCTTGCAAAGGATCAGGATGGGCATAACTGGTCAACAACACGAGCCAAAAGATACCGAATGTTAACTGGGGTGGTGGAAAGCTGGGTGGCAGGGTGGCCAAGTGTAAATAATGGGATGAAATTTCCATGAATATTCAATTATGTATTACTCTGAGTGAGATAGTTTTAAAAGTCTAAATAATCATGCTGCTCCTTTTTACACCAATATTGTATATGCAAAGTATCTGTTTGCAATTTGCACATGTCTCATAAATAAGCCAAGTGATAAATATCTGAGTATGGCCAGGGTGACATGAATACTGGATATTTTGCTTGTATATTGAAAATAAATTCAATCCTTGGGGGTTTATAGCTTTTGAAGTAAGAACTCTGAAAATCTTTCTACATTTATTTGGACCTTTGCTTCAGACATGGTACAAAACATGACCCAAGTAAAGCACAGTTCAAATTTTTCTTCACAAAGACACTTGAAAATAATAGGATTAAATTATATATGGTGAGGACCTATGTAGATATAATGTCATCCCTTTCCTGCTGTACTCATTTTTACCCAAAAATCTTTAGGGGCTTCAGAATAGAAGAAAAGATGTACTTATTTCTACAGTGTTGTATTGAATTGGGCCTCAATCTCTGTTTATTGCAGTATGACAACATTTTAAGATAGAAAATCTAGTTTACATTATAACTAAATTTTATACTGATTCCATTTGTTATATATTACAGTAATTGAGTCAAATGGCTATTGTGATAAAGGAATATTAAAGGTGTGTATTGGTGCTGATTTTATTTCTGCTGATGTTAGAAATACCTTCAAATTGAGGCATACAGTTTGCAAAAATTTCAGGTTCTCTAATTTGATTTTACAAATCATATTACATGCAAAGTATGCTAAGCCAAATCTAAATATTTTTTAACTGGTTAATTTTAGGGATTATCTAATGTAGGAAGGGTCTCAGTTTACAATAATTTAGAGTTCTGGGTATCTTTCAGATCTCTTAACTTTGTAGCACAGCGCTTCTCACTTCTGTGCCTTTAGACATATTGAATAACAGTCCCTAAAATGTCTAAACAGTTCCTAAAATTGCTGTGTACCGTTTTTGGCTAGAAGTTCCTATAGTCCAACACTTTGCAGACAACAGAAATAGAGCATTACTTTAACTAGTGATCAAGGTAATTCCTTGATTGAGAGATGCTGTTCACCTTTAATAAAAATACAAAATAAAAACAGCTTAAAGCGAGAAAGGTTCAGAACATATTAGGCTTTCAGATGGCTTTCACACAGTGCTTATAGGATATACCTGAACACTTTTTTTAATGGGATTTCTCATTTATTCTCTGGGTGCGATTTAGCAGTGGTTCTTTATATTTATCCTGTAATATGTTGCTAACATGATCACCTGCTTTAAAACTTAACTGAAAGAAATTTCCTAGTTTTATTTCAACAGCACAGTAGCTTTGATTTCCTGCTGAGGTTGATTTATATTATAATTGAAAAAAATCATTGAAGTTTTAAAGAGCATGTATTATAATGACTACTCAAGAGGAAAGCAGTTTGCACCAATTTCCCCCCTCCCCCCCTTTTTTTTTGCATCTCGTAAAAATGCAGAGTATGAAGGACATTCAATAATGGTGGAATTGCTCAAAACTGAACAAGAGAACTTGGAGAAATTCCACACTTTTGCAAGATTTGAAACAGTTTCTTCATCCTACGTATAAATACATATCATTGAAATCTTGTACAATGTGCCAAATAATGTTCTGCCCTCCTTATCTGTCATGAGAAATTTTGGGGACAGTACACTGAGTTAGAGAAGAAAAAGGAGAAAGAAAATGATAATTTGCATGGGCTGCCTTCCTCTTAGTGACCGATTTTCAAGTTGTGTAACTATTGGATTGATTACAGTCCAACACTGTATACCATTTATAAGAATATTTTGGGTTTTTTTTCCTAGTACTTCTATTTTCTACTGCAAATAAAGCATTCTTCTAGAGAAACCTCCCCCCCCTCCCATTTGATTTTAGAATCTCATGGATATATTATTTGAGATAATAGAGATGGATAAGGTAGCTGAAATGTGGTATAAAGATGGATTCCTCATCTTGGAATGTTTACTAATGAATGGATTAAAATAATATTTTGAAATAAAATTCTGTATCTGCTACTTGATTAATTTCTACAGGAAGTTCTGACAATAGCATTAACTTTTTTTTTTCCTATGAGTTCAGTTGCATAATTCAACTTGAGAATTTTACAGTGTTGCTTTTTTTTTTGGTTGAAGTAGTACAAAATGTCAAAAATTAGAAGGAAGGTCACAGTGGAAAATACCAAGACCATATCTGATAGCACATCGAGAAGACCCAGTGTGTTTGAAAGGCTTGGACCCAGCACTGGAAGTTCTGCAGAGGTGAGTCAAAAAGTATTCTTTGTTCTTAATGTGACACTCTTATAAGCCAGAGATTATGGCAGGGAATGCTTTTCTCTTTCTAATAGAGTAAGTCACCTTATTGGTTTAATGGGAATGCTATAAATCAACAAAGACTTTCTTATCTTAGACAGATGTATTATGAACTTTGTTATGAAACAATAACAAATGGGATAAGATAAAGAGGAACATCTTTGTTCAGTACTTGTTCCTGATTGAATAAATGTTTGTGTCCATAGTCTAAACATACTCGATTTCAAAAGACAATCCCTTCTTGAAGAAGTGACTCTGTTAGCTTTTTCTGTTGATGTTGTGCCTCTATGTAACAGGGTTTCTTTAAATGTTTGAAGCCATCGGGATAACTTTCTTTGATGCAGTGCACCATGTTTAGCTGTGCTGACCGCTGATTATTCAAACTGGTTTAGAATGCTGCATTTGGATATTATCTATTTCCAACTCTGATTCTCTAGGTCCAAATCCACCCATATTCTGCAGAATGAAGCATGTGGGATGGGTGAATTGTTTAGCTAAAAACAGGACAATTCCAGCATTTGAATGCATGCCTCACATTTTTGGTGATACATGTCTTGCTCATGATCAGAAAAAAAACAACCCCTTATCTTTTAGTTGTGGGCGAGAAGAGATCTTAGTTCATGTCAATATACCTTGAAATGACTTCTGTTATCCAGCATCTGGTAATGAGCACTGTCAGATTTTGCATTAGATAATTGTTTGGTTAGCATGATATGTGGAATTATTTGTTCTGTGAGTCTTCACGCAAGCAGTATTCCAACATTAGTTTGAAATTCACCCAGTAATGTCTGTCTCTTAGACACAGTGCCGTAACTGGTTGAAGACTGGCAACTGCCTCTATGGGAACACATGTAGATTCGTACATGGCCCTTCACCACGAGGTAAAGGCTTTAGCAGCAGTTACCGAAGGTAAATGAAGAACTCAGCTTCATATTCAAATGCTCTTTCAAGCTGTTTTCTTGTCATCTTAAAAAAAAACAACAGTGCAATGATGTGCCTTATAAAGAACATATTTTGGAAATGTTGCTATTCCCTGACTTTTTGAGTGTTGATTCTGAAAATCAAAATGTTTTTGTTAGTAGTTAATTTCTGCTTTAATAAATTTATCAATGATAATCAGAAGTGAAAATGAAATTATTGCAGTTTTGTTTTGCTCAAATTGTCTCTGGTAGGTGATTAAGACAACACAAAATTCTCAATCTCTCTTCATACAATTTTACACCTGATAGTGTGATCAGTAAATAACTATGCTTTCACACTTTTATGACAAAATTATTTTTCTAGTTGTCAGTATAAAACAAAAATGATATACATGAGAAGTTTATTTTCATTAGTCTCTCATGAGGAGCTTTGGCCTTATGTGTATTCACAATATGTAGTGTTTTGTTTAGCTAAAATGTATGTATATAGCCTGGAATCCAATTAATTCCTTCCGCTAACTGATTTGCATCAGGTGAGATGGAACAGTAGCTAATTTTTGCTGTCTCCTATACTTTTCCATACATTTTCTAAGTTTGTTCATGGGAACGGATTGGAAGACAGATTTTGAGGTATGAAAAGTAGTTTATAAAAGAACTAGACTGCAATCCTATAAACATCTGTGATTGCATTCAAGGGGCTTACTTTGGGAATGCACTGCCAATTGTTGAGAAATGCAGGAAAAACAGGAAAGGAGCTTGAATTATTGTGTGGAATGGCAAACATTTCATTTCTGATTTTCATATAAATGTGGAATTACAATTGTGAACTTACGTTTTATAAATTATGCTTTAGATTAGTTTAGAATACAAAATGTATTAAGCAGCAAGCAATCATTATATGGGCATTTTATGAATATATTAGAAACCACTCTATTTACGGCAAATTATCGTCGTCAAATGGACAATAATGTTTATCATTATTGCAAAGAAAGTGATAATGATTCTTTAGTTTCAGAGGAAGCATGATGGTATTACAGTGTAACTAGCAAATCATATTAGTGGAAAATTTAGGCCTTACATGCCACAAATATAGGATGGCTGTGGATAGGGCTTCTAATCAATAAGACAGGAGACATACTCAGATAAATTTCAGGTTTACAGAAACGTATAAAAACACCTAGGAGAATAACCACTTTCCCCTCAAAAGCAAAGAAAGAGAGTACATAGGTTGAAAAAAAAAGAACAAAGATAGTTCTTGAAGTTAGGCTCTTCAATTAAGTCTCTAGTTAGTTAAAGCAGAATAGTTCCTCGGTGGTGGGGAAATGGAAACACCTTAGAAGGAGATCAAGAAAAGAGTCAAGTGTTGGACAGGATGGGAGCAGAAACAGATGGAGGAAGCAGAAGATGTTTAGAATAGGAATGTGAAATTAAAGTTGGTGAATAGACATTAATCTGTCATCTAAATTGTACACAGTTTATCGCACAATGTTTTCTGAAAAGTCACTGAGATTACATACTTAAATTCATTCAAGAAACAAGCTTGATTTTATCTTTTTTTTACTTATAGTTGTATTGCTTTTTAAAATAATGACTAGAAGCATAAAGACATACATTGTCAAAGAAAAAGACATAAAATGTGCTTTTTAAAAATGCAAAAATGCAACAAAAAAGAAAACGTGTATAACCTTTAATTATGTATAATATGATTGTGTATAATCACAAATGATATGTTACGATTTTATACTTGCTCTTGGAATAATTAATAAAAATATTCAGTGCCAATCATTGTTCTTATTGCATAAGTATGAATTGATAAATAGATATTATAGAAATAAGAATCCTCAATGATATTTGGGGATTTATGCTATAAAGCCTAGATTGATGACTGATCATGGTGAATTGATTTTAAAGTAAAGCAGTTCAGATCAGTAAATGAAATCATTCAACACTATGAGGAAGAAATGATTTAAAATAAATCCCATTGTAATATCTGCAGTTCTCGTTATTCACAGTTCTGAGTACACATTATTTTTTGCCACATGGTAATTAATGCATTTCATGAAGAAGTACATTTTCTAGATTGGAGAAAGGCAAGACTTTTAAATCAATGGATTTCTGATCTCCACCCCCCACCCCCCACGCAAGCATGTAATTCTCTTGAACTCTTTAAATAATCATTAAATCATCAAACGTTAAATAATCATTAAACCTTTAGGAGAAGACTCGTGAACTGCTTCAGCCTCCTCCCAGCAGGATTTCTGTCCTGTTTTTTTTCTCTTGTTTACAATATAGATTGGGAGCATAGGAAAAGTTGTATAGTCCTGTTATTTATGGATATTAAATAAATGTAGATAGTAGGTTAGAGATGGGGATCTTGTAGCCCTCCAGTTATTGAGACTCCAATTTTATCTTCTCTCCATAAAGTTAATAGTCAGAGATGATAAAAAATTTAATTCAATAAAGCCTAGAAGGAAATCATGTCTCTCAACGTGTTTGGGAAAATCAAATGTTAATATTATTAATTTTATTTATTTATTTTATTTTTACATTTATATACCGCCCCATTCCGAAGACTCAGGGCGGTTAATTAAATAATCCTATATATTACATGTTATATTATTAATATATATTACATAGACGTGTGTGTATGCGTACTGATAGAAACAACACTATGCGTACACAACCATATATCTTTATATACTTATAAGATAATACTTCAGATGGGAAAATGATTCTCTTTTCAGGGATGCCTGGCTAAGATCTTTTTCAGCAGCCCTTAATTGTTTATTAATATTTTTCTATTAATACTGCTGGTTTTTAATATTTATAACATTTTTATTGTCTTGGCTCTTACATGTAGTTGGTTGTTGTTGTTTGTCTGTAAACCATTCCAAGGGCACAGAGCATTTGGACCAGATATAAATAGAATAAATAAGTAGCTTCCTTTAGTATCAAGATAAAATAAATGCATTCATGAAATTATATAAATGGATTATTATAGATGTATGTTTGTGTGTGGGCTGCATTAAGCTTTATGTAACTAACTTAAATCTTAAGTAAAAATCTATACATAACTTTTTGTTTTCACCTGTATCTCAATTTCCTAAGGATATGCACTTTCCTTTTATTTACTTTTTAAATATAACTCATTTGAGGGCCCCGTGTGGGGATAACTCTAGGTAATGTTTTTCTGTTATGCTGTTCCTGTTGGGAATGGAGACTCAGTTCAATTGGGAATAAATAAATAAAACAGGACAGATAGGAAGAGTGAGAAAAAGGCTAGCCATGCTGAGTTTAAAAAGCACATCTATTTTCATTCAAAGAGGCAGAGATGGTGCTCTGCACACTCTGCCAATATACTTGTTTGACAGGCTGTGAAAAGTATAATGAACCTGTAGAGGAAAATTAAAACCTATTTTCCTTTACTGCCTCCTTTCCCAATGAGCTTGACCAAAATAGTTGTGAAAAATAATAGGGTGAGGGGGAGTTGTCTTGACTAGCTGTGTGCAAAAAATTGAAATGTTTTAAATTTAAAATACCTGTCCTATCTGTTTTGAGAAGTGTTTTGTGTTTAGAATAGCCTAGTTCTCCTACTTCGATACTGAATGTTTCCAGTTATTTTCAGTTCTTATCAACATTATCTCATTTTCCCCTTTAGCAGCTCTTTCCCACAGGATAATTGCTTATCTTGTTAACTTACTATTGAGAGGATAAAATTAGCAAATTCATGGGAATCCATTTTAATATTTCTAACTACATTAATGTAATTTCATATCTTTTAAATTATAAAGAAAATCTTTATCTTAAACAATAGCACCATTATTTCATTTTCTAAAGTTATATCTTTAAACATCTGGAGATAGTGAATATTTACATCCATTTTTAAACTTTTAAACATCTTGGATTTTCTGCTTTATTTAAGTCCTTGCCCTCCTCCAATTTAATATTGTCTCAGGGTTTTAAGTTGAGCTAAATCTGAATGTCAAAATAATAAGCATTGATATCTCATATTCAAAAAAGTAATGTGCATTTTCCTACTAATTCATCCTATAATGGAAGAGTAAGGTGGGGATTCTGTCTTTCCTACAACAATATGGAGAATTTGTAAATTACACATTAGCTTCCATTGACTTAATTTTTTTACAATAAAACAAGTGCAACTAACTATACTTTTTCTTGTTGGAAAAAAGATTCTGGTACATTTTTAAAACTAGAAGTAAATACTTTGAATATCACACAGGAACAAAATGAAAATGGTAGCAAACTAGGATGTGCCACTGGGTGATAAATAGTGAACATTCCTTGAAAGTATTTCTATAGGCAGTCCCTGGGTGCAGAGCAAGTTCTTTTCCTAATTCTGTCTTTAATTGGAAATTGTATGTGAATTGGAACTGTCTATTACTAAAAATGGTGGACACTGTTCTCCTTCCTCAAGCTGACAAACTTGCTGACACCATGCAGTGCTTTCGGGATCTGCTAAAAACAGGCTTTATATTAAAAACACACAGATTTCTGAAAGCATTGTGTGATCTCAGCAATTCATTGGTTTGAGGAAGGGTAACACTACCCACCATTTTTAATTATAGACAGCCTGTTCATATGTAAGGGTAGTTCTTAAGGCAGATGTTCCTAACCAAGGGACTGACTGTTATTTTTTAATATTTAAAGTCTTTAGATTGCCAATATCTGCTTTCAGGAATAGATATGGTATATGTTGCATTCTCTTTCTACCTGTGGAAAACAGCCATATTTTTTAATGTTAATTTTTATTACAGTTTAGTTAAGCTCAGTTATTCAAGCATAGGAAAAATGCATGTGAGTTGCAGATGCTTTGTGATTTTGGGATATAGATCAAATTTCATCTGTTTGTCTTTGTTGTGTAGCTATACATGTGTGTATGTGTTTCAAACCGGGTTTTCAGTAGTTAACGTAGAATGAAGTGACATCAAGTATTCCCTCAGATTTGAACTTGACAGTCTTCTTCAGATTTGAGGATGTAGAAAAACAAAGGTACTAATTGCTCAAGGTTATTGAGGTAATTAGTTACTGCAGGCATCCCCCAAGCCAGGTTTTTTTCAATGCAACCAATTATTTGTAAATATTAGGTACTTAAACGTAAAACTACTTCCCTGTATTACTTATAGTATTCTGTAATTTCAAATAGGTGGGGGGGAAATCATTCGTGTTGAAATAAGTAACAAATCTGTAATCTATCTGTTTCTAATCTGTGTCTTAATTCTAATTGATATACCTTCTTTAGAGAGCTTACAAATAGTCTCTTTATACCAAAGTATTGTGTGCAATTGAAGGCAGCTCCTTTGATTGTTAGAAATGAATGCCCGCATCTTTATGCTGGAAGAAAAGAGCTCCTACAGTAGTTAATAACTTACTAGGACTTTGGCAGCTCTGAAATCTTGTAATTGCATTGTTTTCCTCGATGGAGCAGTCTGTTGTGCAGAAAGTTGATGTGTGGCGAATTCAAAAATTAGGGAATAGCCATATGTGATCAGGATTCCCTCTGACTAATATTAGAAGTAAACCAATGATGGATTATATTTATTTATTAAATTTCCATGCCACCCATCCAATTAATACAGCGACTCTGGATGATTTACAATGTAATAAAAAGTACCCAAAACAATTAAAATTAGAAAAAAATATTGAGTAGAGAAGTGAAAAAAACGAGATGTTGGGTGGCCTGGTGGTGGGGATCTTCTCTACTTGGTCAGCTACCCCAAACGTAGCAGGCCCTTACTAGGCCCCCAGACCAACCAACAGAGTTTTTAGGCTCTTGCAGAAGGTCAGGAATCTGGGACAAACCTTATCTCAATGAGAGAATATTCCAGAGGGTGGGGGCCCCAGCAGAAAAGGCTGCTCTTCTGGACCCCGCCAGCCGAAACTATTTAGCCTCTGGAATCCGAAGAAGGCCCTTTCTGCTGGAACAAGAGGGGCAGGTTCCATCGGGTGAGGCAGTTCCCCAGATAGCCTGGACCCATGTCATAAAGGGCTTTGAAGGTGATAGCCCACACCTTGAATTGGATCCAGAAGCAAACTGGCAGCTGGTGCAGCTCATAATAGCAGTGTCACATGTACCACCTGAGGAGCTATCCATGCCACTGCATTCTGTGCTAGTTGTAGCTTCCGGATACTCTTCAAGGATAGCCCCAGGTAGAGCACATATACTGTCACATGAAGAAAAGTTACTGCAATGAAAATAATACTTGCTACCTATGTCATGCTTGCTACCTATGATTGATAACAGTGGCATTCAGAACACTACTCCACTGTTGTTTTGCTTCTCGCCACCCTTTGCTGTGTTGTTGCTGTCTTAACTAACTGCTGTGTCTTTCTTCTCCCAGGCAACTCCACATAAGCATAGAGTTACAAGAGTCCTATCTGGTCAGCTCCTTCACATCTATAACTTGTCAAAGAAATAGAAATTCAAGAGATTTGTAAGATGCAAGAGTTGACAGACTAGACCAGGGGTGTCAAACTCGAGGCCCGCTGGCCAGATATGGCCCACAATGTGACTTCGGCCCGGTCTACTCAGTGCGAAGAAAGATCAGGCCAATGTAGCTTCAGCCCGGTCTATCCAGTGCAAAGAGGAAAGATCGGGCCAGCGTGGCTTCAGCCTGGTCTACCCAATACGAAGAGGAAACATGCCAGCAGTTTGGGGAGTGGCATCAAGCTGGCCATACCTGCCCAGTTGGCCACCCCCACCCAGTCAGCCA
>JANHFL010001189.1:136998-154235 GCA_032468155.1 Oxyrhabdium leporinum | reverse complement strand
ATATTCTGAGACTTGATACTGTCCTGACCTCCCCCCCACAACCTCTAAAAAAACATGCTTGTTTCATTTCAGCAACTGATTTTTTTTAATTCTTCAGGTTTCAATATGGCCTTTTATTGTTATCATTGACAGCTATTTCAAAAATTTTATATTTGGGGGTTACTGCTGGGTAAGGAGGGTATACTCTTCACCTGCATGCACCAGCTCCAGTTGAAGAATCTTTCCCATTGTAGAGAGTTTTTGAAACAACTTCCATTAACATAAAAGGGGAGTGTATTTAAAATTCTTGTTTTGGGGAGAACATTTTTTAAGGGAAATCGGTGCTACGGAAGAAGGGATAATCATTCTCTTATCAGCTCCAATGATCCTCTTTAAAAACGGATTCTTCCTCAATTTTTATTCTAAAGCCTAATTCCTGTGTGGTAGACAGAGTGTTTGTGTGACAGAAACAGAATATTGGATTTTCGTTTTGTGTTTGTTACAGAGAATTTTGCAGGTTTCCAGGGATGCCCCTACCTATTTTGGATGGTGGCCTCTCTCATAGTTGGGATGCAAGCCCTTCACAATTGCCTAAGGCAAGTTAGAAATAATCATCCCATACTGGTAATACTGTGTTTCCCCAAAAATACGACCCACCCCAAAAGTAAGTCCTAGCTTGATTTTTTGCACACGCCCCCAATAATTAAGACTCCAGGGTGCACAGGTAAAAATTAAGCTAGGTGGGGGGTGGAGTTGCCCTACTACTAACCTTGGACAGTTGCAGCCAGGCCTTGCACAGCCTGACACCTGCCTTGCCGGCCCATTTCTTCTGCAGCCGGCAAGGTTTTCCTGAAGGCCTCTGCAGCCGATAACAGAGCTCCGGATTGATCCGGAGCTTTGTTATTGGCTGAAGAGGCCTTTCAGGAAAGACTTGCTGGCCTTTCAGGGTGCAGAATTTCCTGAAGGCCTCTGACAGCGAAAAGGAGGCTGTGGGCGATGCGCGCAAGTGAGGTGTGTCAGTGGACGACATCCCCTCCCCAAAAATAAGGCCTGATGCCTTTTTGGTGGCAAAAAATATAAGACAAGAGTCTTATTTTCAGGGAAACATGGTAGAAGAAGTAAAGCTGTATTTAGAGTGTTCTGCACACAGGGTGAAATCATGAGCTTTGAGAAATGCTGTAGGTAAGAAAATGAAAATTGATCTATAATCTAACAAAATTTGCCCAGGGAACATCTGTTGTTTGGTATACAGTATATGGATGTTTAAAAATGATTTGAATACTGCATACTTTTAGCCAGCCAAAGCCAAACATACTGTTAAGTTATTAATGAAAACCAATGCCTTGCAAGAAAAATTGTGTACAGGCAGGAATCAGCTTGGCCATGGAACGTCTGCTCTACTTTTGGAACCAATTTGAATGCAATTTTTTAGCAAGAAATCATTATAAAGGTTTGTCTGGATAGTGCTCAAAATTTATGTAGCACCGAGATGCGTATTCAGTTCTGTGTTTGCAGGTCTGCCTCACCACCAACACAGCATCATTCCCCTGTATCGTCGATGCACCATTCTTCTTCATCTCAGTCGGGGTCTTCTATTCAAAGACGCTCTCCATCACCACGTCACAAAAGAACCCCTTCCCCCTCTTACAAAAGGACAACTTCCCCACCTGTAGGCCGGTCTTCTTCTCCTTATCCTCATCGAGCATCGCCGTCTCCCCAGCAAAAACAGGCGTCTTCCAGGCACCGTTCGCCAGTTAGAGAGAGAAGCCGGCATGATCACGAGCGGATTTCACAGTCACACGACCGTCGCCATGAAAGAAGAGATGGTATGAATGACCATAACAACTGTATGAATACAGATAATCCCTCTTACATGGAAGCCTTTCTTCTTCTTGTTCAGTCGCTAAGTCTTGCCCAGCTCTTCACAATCCCTTGGACCATAGCATGCCCTGCAGGCCCTTTTGTCCTCCACTGTCTCCCAAAGTCTACCCAAACTCATGACCACTGCATCAAGGACACTATCTACCCATCTCATCCTCTGCCGCCTCCTTCTCCTTTTGCCTTCAGACTTTCCCAACACCAGAGTCTTTTCCAGTGAGCCTGCTCTTCTCATTTGTTTATGCCTTTTAATAACATGTGTTAGCTGGAAGAGATACTAGTAGACTCATGGAGCATCTGCTTCCAAAAGTATTTTTCAGAACCGTTTTCCTACCTTTACTCCGAATGTGGATGTTAAACAAAATATTACGCAGGCTTTAAAAGTGGGCAAGTAGGACTGTTTAGAACTTTTTGGATTAGGAATTAGAGAGGCCTTAAGACTAGCAATGGTAGAACAAGAATTACGCTTAATCAGCATCAAACATAAATATGTGTTATTCATCACAAAGATTCCTTTGAAATGCTTTCTTTTCCATGTTCTTCCCATGCTTTTTAATACAGATAGTCCTCGACTTAACGACCCCAATTGAGCCCAGAATATATGTTTCTAAGTGAGAAATTTGTTAAAGTGAGTTTTGCCCCATTTTACAACTTTTCTTGCCACATTTGTTAACTAAATCATTCCAGTTGTTAAATTAGTAACGCGATTGTTAACTGAATCTGGCTTCCCCATTGACTTTTCTTGCCAGATGTTCGCAAAAGAGGATCGCATGACTCGAGGACACTGCAACCGTCATAAATATGAACCAGCTGTGAAACATCCAAATGTAAATCACGTGATCATGAGGATGCTGCAACGGTCCTAAGTGTGAAAAATGGTCCTAAGTCCCTTTTTTCAGTGCCGTTGTAACTTTGAACGGTCACTAAATTAACTGTTGTAAGTCGAGGACTACCTGTAGTGCCCGCCAGGCTCTGATAGGCAGAGTTTGCACTGCACCCTAAGAGACGGGTTACCTGCTTTGTTACCTCTGTGGTCTGTATGAAAATTGATATTTTAGTTTATTGAACAAAGCCAATATTTATTCAATAAATCACAGCAGAGTTATTTCACTGTGTATGCAGTTTAAAAGGCCTTAACGAGGACTACCTGTACTGTTAAGTTGATCATATATTTACATTTGAATTCATTTTACTTCCAGAAACGAGAGGAAAAAGGGGAAGAGAAAGAGACAACAGGGATGAACGGGAGTATGACCAAGAGCAAAGTACCCCCAGAGATCACAGAGAGGATCGAGAATCCCGGGATGGACGGGATCGAAGGGAAACCAGAGATAACAGAGACCGCAGAGATCCAAGAGAAGCTCGGGATGCTCGGGACTCACGGGATGCCAGGGATTTCAGTAGAGACAATAAAGAAAGCCGGGATCAGAGGGATTTACGTTCTACACGTGACTCGCACGACTACAGGGACAGAGAGTGTCGAGACCATAAGAAAGAGGAGCAGTATTTGGACGAATCGCGTAGCTATGCCAGAGCCCACGGCAGGGAAGATAGTTCTCGAGCTGAAAGTCGGACAGACTCAAGAAGTGAAACAAGAAATGAATCCAGAACATCTGGAAGAAGCAGAGGGAGAGGTCCTGAATTAACAGACAAAGGTATATAATCCATGAAATAATAGGAAGGTTACACTATTCGTTTACATAAACATCTGTTTAATCAGTAGGGTAGAAATGAATTACACCACAGATCATTTCTTTTTATGACTTCACCAAATTTAGTCACTCTTATCCATAGTACGATGATCCGATAATGTATTTCTTAAAAATTATTAAAATAACGTGGAACGGAGGGCAATAATTTTAGTAAGGAAAAAAATGCCCTATTTATCTTAAAAGAAGATTAGTTAATTTTAGTCACACATTGCTATTGAGGAGATCCTTTCCTTTAATTCACTGATATGAAATGAATTCGTTTTTGAGACACGGTTTGGGAGATTGTATGAATGTAGACTTTTTTTGGCTAAAACAAAACTTGAAAATTAGCCTGAAGATTAGCTTTTATTTGAGAAGGATTGTTTGCCAGATGATTTTAAACCTTTCTGTTATGGTCAGACAAGACTTCCCTTTTCATAGTGCTGGATTTTGTTTTGAGTCTGTGATTTTTTTTCTTCAGCATTAGTTTTCTGAATCTGAATTCCTTTTAATTCATCAGAGTTTGATCTGGGCTCAACCGAGATGGTGCAAGCTGACAGATTTTAAATTGCTTTGATTTCTGCATATGGAGTTCTGTAGTTTGAAATTTATAATTGAAAGGACAGGGCTTTTAAGCAAAACGTCCTTATATTTAGCTTTTTTTATGGCAAGTATATTCCACAAATTATTATCCTAGATCAGGAATCACATTTTAACTTGCCTGAATGCGTATTGGCAGTTCTGGTCCATAATTTACCAATCCCTTTATGAAATACAGTTCTTTTAATAAATCTGTAGTAGCTAATTTTGCCAACAGAGATTCTTCCATTTTTTCCGCGTGTCTTGTTTTCAGTAGGCAATCGAGGAACAAGAGGCTCTCAAGTTGATGGCCATAATTCTAGTAGTAGCTACCATGACAGCTGGGAATCACGGAGCAGTTACCCTGACAGGGATCGCTATGAAAGCCGGGAGCATGCAAGAGATTCTTCTTTTGAAAGAAGACATGGAGAAAGGGATAAGCGTGACAATAGAGAAAGAGGTAAGTGCTCTTCAGGAGGTTTTTTTTGAACCATTAACTTGTTAACGGATTCTTACTAAAAGGGTATAATAGCAGAATAACATTAAAGATGAATGTAGCTGTGAAAGCTACACTGACATGAACTTTTAATTACAAGCACTAGTAATTAACTCGCTCATTTAGCCCAGCACTGTTTACTGAGCAAATTTACCAAAGAAATTTTAAATTCAGGGTCTTTTTTGCTCTACAGTGGAGTTGTCCTTTCCCCCTCAACCTTCCATTTCCATAGATTTTTATCGTTATGGATACTCAATCTAAATAATACCTTCAGAATTAATTATTTCACAACTGTTGGAGTGATTTAACATTAAAGCATTAGTGTGCACAAATATTGGAAAATAAATTAGGTGATTATAAATTGGAATTAAAACCTGTTTATCATTACAGATCAGAGGCAAAGCTCACCCTTACGACACCAGGGAAGAAATGATGATATTGATCGCGATGAAAGACTAGAAGAACGAAGAGTAGACAGGAATGAAGACAGGAGGGATGAAAGACCTAGGGAGCGAGAAAGGGAGAGGGAAAGAGAGAGAGAAGCAGAACGTGATCGTGCCCGTGAGCGAGAACGTGAGAGGGAAAGAGATAAGGACAGGGAACGGGAACGGGATAGAGACCATGACAGAGAACGGGACCGAGAACGGGAAAGGGAGCGGGAAAGAGAGCGGGAACGGGAAAGAGAACGAGAAAGGGAGCGGGAAAGAGAGCGGGGCCGGGAAAGAGAGAAAGAAAGGGAACGACAGAGAGAATGGGATGACAAAGAGAGAGGAAGAGAAGAACGCAGGGACAAGAGAGAAGATGTCCGTGAAGAAAGGACCACCAGAGACAGTCGTGAAGAGAGGAAATCAAAGTGAGTTGGGTTTTTTTTTTAAAGAAGATAAATAATTATGCAGCATGAGACAGTCAATGGAATGAACAAGCTGTAACCAACATTATCCAAACCAACATTGACAGTTCGTATGTCTTCCTATAAACATTTTTTTTGGGGGGAAAGGGGTTCTTGACATTCAACTTCAATGTTCAAAGTTGGTGTGTAACAGGCCTGTTTGTATTTATGCTAGAAGATGGATGAGATTCCTCAGAACTTAAGTACTTGGAATTTAACGACTAACGTTTTCCTTTTGGGTTAATGCAGAAAACGTCACAGAAATGAAAGTAGCCCCAGCCCTCGGAAGTCTCCTAAACGCCGCCGTGAACATTCACCTGATAGCGACGCCTACAATAGCGGAGAAGATCAGAGTGAGTGGAAGCTTGTACTTACTAGCAGGAGTCGGCCACACAGTTCCTATGAACGCAACACCCGCTCTGTTCTAAGATAGGGTCTGCCAACCTTCAAAACCGTTGTGCGACTGCAGCCTTTTCCAATTTACCAGTTGCTTTGTTCTCACTTGAGATTCGGCAAGATTTTGACCATCGATTTATTCATTAATTTGTTGGTCCCTTATTTTTGGTAAGTAGAACATCATGGGAAATAGTGCAGTGGCATCTGCAGCCGAGGAAGTTAAGCTAAATTGTACAGTTAAACTCCTGTATGCAGAAGTATTTACAGGTAGTCTTCACCAGTGGTAATTGGGACCGGGAACTCCCCATCACTGAGCAACACGGTTCTAAGGCACAGTGTCACGTGGCTGCTTTGACTTGCAATGGCAGTCCCACTTGCCATTGCCGTGGTTAGGTGAATTCTACACGTTCACAGTTCCCAAAGTCAGCTGATCATCATTTGCAATCTCCTGCACGTTTCTCCATTGACTTTGCTTGTCCGAAATTGGCAGAACGGTGACCACGTCATAACTCTGAGCTTTGCGATGACATGTTTTCAGGGATGCTGTGATGGCTGCCTGCCACTGTCGTAGAATTTCAGTCGTAGAATTTGATTTCACTTCTTTTTTTTGTCCTTCCTCACAACAGTTTCAAAACTTTAATAAGTCTCTTTTGTAAATCCAGTGTAAAAAAAAATAAAATATCCAGGTCACTCTTTGTTTATCGTTTGTATATATCCCTTTTAAACTATGACGTGGAATAGAGTAATTTGTTGATACTGCCATTGTTAAGAAGGCCAAAGTGTATTCTAGAAAATTATGAATCGGTAGTGTTTAACAGCCTGACTTTAAAACCGATTATTTTTTAAATCCATTTGACTTTGGAGAGGAGGGATGTATTTTTAGGAGAAGAAGAATGTGAATACGTGCTGATGATTTTCCTGCAAGTAACTTTCATGTCAACCCTCCAATCTTAGAGAATAATTTCCTGTTCTCATAACAAATAGTATAGCTGGAACTTTTTCTTCTCCGCCATAAGTTAAAGAGATAAGAATTCATTCCAAAATGACGTGTCGTGACATATTTTCTTTTTTTTAATAGATGAAAAACGGCGTTTATTGAGTCAGGTTGTACGTCCTCAAGAATCACGTTCACTTAGCCCTTCACACCTTTCAGAAGAGAAGCAGAGCCGTTGGAAAGAGAGTGACAGAAAGCCAGAGCGAAAGGAAAGCCTGAGACATTATGAAGAAAGCGACTACAAAGAACGGGGCACTTCTGGGGACAAACAACGAGAGCAGCGGGAGGGGAACGAGGGTACAAGGAGCAGAATCCAAGATAATGTAAGCAAACGGGATTCCGAAGAGCACGAGGCAGTAGATCACATGCACGAAGACAAGAAGAAAGCTAAAATACAGAAAAAAACGGCAAAGAAGAAGAAAGAGGATGATGGTAGCGGTGGGTTAGAGCGCTACGTCAGTGAACCGCCGGCAGAGAAAACTCAAGTGTTTTCTCCCAAGAAAGGCCAGAAAAAGAAAAACGCTGAAAAGAAGCGCAAGAGATCCAAGGGAGATTCTGAGGCCTCTGAGGAAGACAGCGGCCCCCATCAGAAAAAGAAAAAAGGCCCCAGGACACCACCCGTAACCACGAAAGAAGAAGCGGCGGAAGCAGCGCCCGAGAAAACGGCAGTAGTGGAAGTTGCTCCCAAGAGGGAGGACACAACATTTAGTGACTGGTCGGATGAGGATGTTCCAGAGCGCGGGGAAACGGTTCTAGAAAGGACTTCTGAGGAGCCCCATAGAACTGGCCACCGTACACGAGGTGAGACCGTGGAGGTTTCTCACGGGGTGGAAGAGACCCCTCGCCTCCGCCCCGCGGAGCAGAAGCGGAGCAGCAGCCTCTCTAGCAACAGGAGCCATACTTCCAGTAGACTCCGATCACCCTCGAATGATTCTGCACATCGCAGTGGAGATGACCAGGCTGCAGTGAAGAAGATCTTGCACAGCACTTCGAGCGAGAGAGACAGGAGATGCCTCGAAATTGCAGGAGAGCGGAAGTCCAGAATCGACCAGCTGAAGCGAGGGGTTGCCAGTCGCAGCACGTCTTCAGGTAATTTCTGTTGTGTGGCTTTCTTTGCTCCTTTGTCGTGTCCCTGAGGCTTACTCCTTGGGAGGTCCGGAGTTTGGGATAAGGGTAGGGACAGAGGCTCAAGGAGGGATTTGCCTTTGTTGCTGGTGTGCAACGGCTAACTTTATAAAATTGCTTTAAAGGGGTTAGTAATAATGTGTCTGGGGATCGCGTCATTCAAGCACAGCTTGGCAACCTTCAGCCTACTTTTCCTTCTTCGTACCCTACACTTAGGCTTTTTAGAAGTCCCTTTTTTAACTGGTAGTTTGCAAAAAAAATCTAATCGGTAGTCCTAATGGATCTATTTTAAGTGAGGGAGTTGGAAAAAAGAAAATTTAATTTATCCAATGTACTTTGCTTCCTCGGCTCCTAGCATGGGTCATTGGGCTCTTAAAAAGCTAGATTGGGATCACTTGAATTTTTTTTTCTAAATTTTATTTTGGGGACGAGCGTGACTCAAATGAGAGAGGAAACATGAAAGTGTGTGGAATGGATGCATGAGGAAGGGAAAACAGGAAGAGAGAACTAGGCATTGATACTGTTGGCCTCAGCTCTTTCTGCCAGTGGTGTCATGTGCAAGGTAGAAATTTTCCTTTAGAAGTGATAAGGAAAAAAGAGAAAGGCAAAGGATTTATTTTCAGGTCAGTAAACCATGGTTTATTAATCTGCGGTTGTGCAATCTGGTACGGTGTCTGGATTTGTTGTCCTGCTAAACCTTTCTTCTAGGTTCTGAGTTTTTTTTTCCAAAGGAAAGTCTGATTGTCTGTTTTGATATAATTGATTGTGTGTTCTAGATCGACAGGATTCAAGGAGTCACAGTTCGAGGCGGAGTTCTCCTGAATCCGATCGCCAAGGTCACTCCAGATCTGGGTCCTTTGACAGCAGAGAAAGAGTGCAGGACAGAGACCGGCATGAGCATGATCGTGAACGGGAAAGAGAGAGACGGGACGGGAGGCAGAGGGATTGGGACCGAGATGCAACTAAATCTGATTGGTTGAGGAGCAGAGAACGGGACAGGATTCGGGAACGAGACAGACAACGAGAGAAGCGAAGAGATCTGGACCGTGAAAAAGAACGCCCGCTGTCCGAGAACCTGGAAAGAGAGAGAGGTGTCAGCACTTCCTCTCCAGCAGAAACATCCAAGCACACTGAGACAAAAGCAAGTAAAGATCATCAGGCTTTTGAGGCCACCTCCCTGGACCCTTCTTCCCAGGAGAAAGAAAGGCAGGAGAAAGACCTAGGTTCATTGCAAGGATTTGAAGATGGAATTGAAGCAGAGAAAGTGGAAAACGTAGAAGGCAAGTCGTTCTGAAAATACAAACCCTGGCAGTTTTTCTGCTTTTAAACAAACATAAATGGCATCGTTTAATCAATCATCCTATTTGAATGTTCTGAATGTCAGGTTTCCTCATACAGTTTTTGAGCAGCTTAGTTACTGGTACACTCCAAATGAAGTAGGTTTTTGAAGAGATTGTACAGTAGTTAACTCTACTTTCAAAACTTTTCCCAGTACGAATTATATGTTTGCTTTCTGAAAACTCTGATGATGGTGGAAGAGAGACAGGGGGAAAAAAGAGACAGAGACAGGTCAAGCGCATACCTGCCTCCCATCCACCCTTCTCCCGATAATTGCAGTTTTGATGGGATTATACACTGCGTAGAAAGGAAACAAATGAAAAAAGATTAAACTCAGAGTGCAGTTCCTCTGATCTGGCTCCAGACACAAACAATAGGCAAACCTAATTAGGTCTTCTGCATCATCTCATTTAGCGTGCCATTCCTGTTGGATCTGTGGAGAGTTTGACAGAATGAGTGCGTGTTGCAACGTTTCTCTCTTTTTGCAGGTGGAGATGATGAAATAAAAATAGATGATATGCAGTCAATGGAATCTGGTGCTGGAGAATATGAGCCAATCAGTGATGATGAATTGGATGAAATTTTGGCAGGTGATGCTGAAAAAAGAGACGATCAGCAAGATGAGGAGAAAATGCCAGGTAAGCCTAGCAGAAATCATTTACATCAGTCGTACGTGTACTAGAAAGCCAAATTATTATTCCAAAATTAGTTTCTGACTTAAGAACCTGAAACCGGCACAACCTGTGGACAAAGAAATGAATCATCTTGGCTTGATAAAGTTAATAGAGCTGTTCCAGTTCAGCTGGTTATGAGAATGAGGAGTGTGGGAAACTATAGTTTAAGAAATACCTGGTTTAAGAAATATCAGTGCCATAGCCAAGTGCATAAGAGGCAGGCCAAAGGTGGTGCAAAATTGTCCAGATTCCCCAATCAGTTTTGTTTGGATTAGGCTATGACCCATGAATCCGCACATCTTTCATTTTTAGATGACCATTTTTAAAACAGAGACCGGACAGGTCTGGTCCGGTGATTCAGTCCCTGGGACTTCTCCTCGAGAAATGACAGGGTCTTTTCTTAATTGAAGAAGGCTGACTGTTGTGAGCTAAGGAGCACCTCTCATTTCTTCCATAAAGTTACTTTCCTTTTACCTCCGGAATGGTTGGAAACAGGTCGGAATCTACTTTCTTTCCTGGATCTTTCCCAGGAAGCAGATTTGAAAGAAAACAAAAACAGCTGTACCCTAAAGAGGGGGAAAAAGCAAGTGTCCTACAAGTGTCCTAAGCCAACTCAAAGGGAGTCTCATCCTGCTTTGTTTTTTCTTTGAGCGGGACAGTGATTGCCTCAGAGTGAAATTTACAACTGATCTTCCCTGCTGGCAGCCAGGAAACCGTTGCAACAATCTTTGTGCCAGCCTAATGGGTACTTTGGTATCTTTAAGAGATCACATGATTTAACAGTAAACATTTGCATTTGTCTTATTCTACAATTTCTACTCTCCTCTTAGGTTTTACTCATTTGCTATAGTTATTGTATGCTCAGGTTTTCTGCTGCTTATTTAAGAAAAGGACTGAAACGATACATGAAAATATCTTCAGTTTTTTGTTTTTTTTTATTATTTATGCATTTGCAGATCCGGTGGATGTCATTGATGTAGATTGGTCTAGCCTGATGCCAAAACAGCCAAAAGAGCCCCGAGAGCCTGGAGCTGCTCTTTTAAAATTTACTCCAGCTGCTGTTATGTTAAGAGTTGGCATTTCCAAACAACTGGCTGGCCCTCAGCTCTTCACCAAGATAAAAGAAACTTGCCAGAGATCTTTGGAGAAACCTAAAGGTAATTAGTTTATTACCAGCAGATCATGGAGAGAAGTTAGAAAACCTTAACAGTTTGTATTAATTTTTGTTTTTGAGCACGTGTCACTCTGAAAAGACTACTTCTAATTGTGCAGGGTCCGTTTATAAATCAGAGCAACATGCTCGCCAGGATAATGCACACAGGTTTGTAAAGACCTTATTGAGTTGTTCTGTTGAAACAATTTTGCTCTGTCTTTGTGTGTATCAAATCTCCCTTTCTCCAGAGGCAATCAGGTAATCTGTTCCTCTTCCTGCCACGGAGAAGGGAGGTGCTCTGAGGGAAGTGGGGTTGGACTAGACTCAGGGAACTGGATATTGGGAGAGGAAGTAGTGACTTTGCATTATTCTGTAGAGATAGACAGTGTCTTTGTTGATATTGGAGATCTGAATCCCCATTTTAGAAGACTTTAGATCTCATCATGATATTGCCTCTTTGTAGATGCAGAGAGCCTTTTTGAGCATGAATTTGGGGCTCTGAATATGGCTGCCCTACTGCGAAAAGAAGAGCGAGCCGGACTGCTGTGCAACCTGGGCCCTTGCTGTAAAGCTCTTTGCTTTCGGAGGGATTCTGCAATCCGCAAGCAGCTTGTGAAAAATGAAAAGGCGAGTACCTGAAACGTATTTTAACATATAGTAAACTTCGATGCGGAAATCATTGTCCATATAGTCATCCAGTTACATAGCTGCAATATATTTTGTTCATTTATTTTTAAAGCCTTTTTTCCCCCACCTCTGCAAAAGCAACATGAAAGTAATGAAAATTCTAAAAATGGGATTATCACTTTTGTTGAGCGGCTGTTGTTCCACTGAAATAATATTCAGTCTTTCTGGGAAATCCATGGTATTCGGAAGTGCTTTTTAATATTCCAGCAAGCATAGTCTTCAAAATGCATTTATATATTTATTTTGTGTGTCATATGACCGTCCATCTTCCAAAATTCTCCCAGAATTCTGGGGCAGAATATTTCTTTTGAAAAAATGGATTTACATTTAATCTTACAAAAAAGGTACCTGCTTCTTAATAGTTGGAGTTTCCTGCTTTGACTTCTTCCTCGTCTTATCTGTCTGCAGAAGGTTTGTGATTGTTTTGGACATCTTTCACCTAGACCAGGGATCCCCAACCCACGGCGCACTAATGGGCCGTGGCCTATTCCTAACCAAGCTGTGTGAGCTGTGGGCGCCCAGATCAGCTTGTGCAAGTGGTGGGGCCGGCGTGCATACACATGCGCATGCAACGTGCGGCCTGCCACTCGTGCAAGTCGAGCACGTGTGTGCGCCAGCCCGCTGTTTGTACAGTGTGGTTCCCCTCTCCCCCCCCCTAGCTGGACCATCAAGCTGCAAAGGTTGGGGACCACTGATCTAGAACTTTTGGTGCTGTGCCTCCAATAATCTGAATGGTGTATATATTTTAACAGAATGAAGTATGCTGCTTCTGAAATGCTAGTAATCATACATTAAAATATTGATCATGCAGTCATTTGCTAATATAAGTCATATCCTGTCCAACAGGGCACAACAAAACAAACCTACACAAATCCTCCAGTGGTGGACAATGAGTTGCTACGGCTGAGCCTACGATTGTTTAAACGCAAGACTGTGCAGCAAGGGTCTGGAGCAGATAAGACAGAGGACGCTAAACTTTCACGACCATATGTCCCAGAAATGTGCCTGTCCTGAGCCAGAGTCTCCTGGCCCTACGGTTGTTTTGTTTCACTGTTTGATAATATTGATGTTTTCAGTCTTATTTCATTTAAGTATGATGTTGCCACAGGAATGAAAATAACTCAAAGAGTACGTGTGTGGATTCTGAGACAGAATAACAAGGAAAAAGTATTTAGTACAAAAAACGAAGAGCGCTTTGTCTGTTTTTGCTGCATGTTTTACAGCAGAGTTCTAACCATGGATTTTATTTAAAAAGTCACTTGTGTTTAAGTGTGTAAAAGTGTCCATTTTGGGATATCTGTTTTATCATCTATTAAATTTTTAAGAAGAAAACAGTTCTGATTTTTTTCCTATTTATTTTTTTATCTTTCCCATAACATTTCCTTTGTAAGATTACTACTCAGTAAGAGCAGTAAGCTGATAATCTTTACCATCCAAAAAGAATTATGAAAAACGCAATGCATGTTATCTACATGAAGTCCATTATTTTTTTCATTATGAAGATGAGATAAATCCAGACGTATGCTCAGTGGAATTCCTCAGATGCTAGAGGAAAAAGTGGGATTATTTTTTCCAGATCTTCCTCCAGGTCAGGTCTCAGATGGGGCTACATCTGAAACACCCTTGATGTTTAATTTAGTCTGTGGTTAATATGCTTTTGAAAAAGGTTCCATTTGAAATATATTTAGACATCCTCACCAAATGTTCTTGAAATGTATTGGGTCCTAGTCTAAAAGTGGAGATGCTAATAGTGTTGCATATATATTATTTTCGTTTGTTTGAATATACTCTGACTTTGTTATTTAGCTGCTTGTTTTTACCTGACTGCAATTGTCTCTCCAACCAACGATGCTTTGTGCAATCAGCCAGTAAGAGGCAACCTATATTCCAGGAAACAGGAAACAGTTGGTACATTTAGTTTTGGGTGAGGTGTTTCTTCAGTTTGCATTTCAATTTGGCTTCACCCAAGACCATTCACAGATGCTTTTCAGACTGTGACCAGAACCTCAGAACCCTTCTGAAAATGAGGTGGTTTTATTCCTGCCTCTTCCTTTGTTTTCTTTCTCTAAATATCCCACTCCATTATTGATCCTTTTCTTTCAGTTTATTAGTGTTCCATTGGATAACTTGGGAAAGAAATGTCCCCCTTGGGTCTTTTTCTTAAGATTTGTTCTACCATCTGCAGTGTTAGATTATAATTATCTCTTGCACATAGGTGGTGTAATTTAGGCTGTTTAACGAGAACAGGAGGCTTATATCATAAAGAAGAATAATGTAAATATTCTCATTGTCTATAATGGATTTTGTCCATTATCCAGTTACAGGTGTGATCTATTTGTGCTATTAAGATAATTATAATTATAAGATACTAACATGGTTTTATTGGTTGTTAAAACTGCTTAATATTGCTGGCAAAGCACTGACAGAGTGTCTCAGCAGCATATGGTTGCCAAATTAATTAAGGAACATATTTTATATTCCTCCTAAGTTGTGGATCAGTACTACTACAAAGCCTCATTTTCATGCATGTTTCATTGTCTGCTTGCAGGTTCTGTGACATTTTCACATAGTGCACTGTTAACGACACAAGGCTGAAAGGCTGGGCTCTTTCTTTCTAGAAAAAGGCCTAAAATCTGGCCATTTGCCTTTGAATGTACTTACAGACAATACATTGAAACCAATTATTTCTAAAAGAGCTGTCATATTTCAGAAATGATGTAAAAGAAAGGTTTTGAACCTTGCATAAGGCTAAGACTACTTTTCTACTCATTAATGCAGCCACAAATTTTTTTTTAGGCTTCCAGCTTAGAAAACTCCCTGTCCGTCCCCCCTCCCTCCACGCAGCTACCTTAAGAACTCCAATCGACCATTTAAAGCAGTAGCACCTTTCTTCAGGTTTATATGGGGAAAAAAGGCGCAGCTGCTTTTAACAGCAGCTGACCAATGCTGTGTTCCTGTGAGCTGGAAAGCCGTTCTTCAGAATCAGGTTTGAACAGCCTCATTACCCATACTATTACTCATAGTAAAATAACATGGGAAATAAGTCTTAATTTGAAATTAAAACAGCAAAACAATGTGAATTAAAGTGATCTGTGTGTAATGCTGTACTGTATAATGCCAAAATGGGATTATTACACGTTTTACATATTTTTAATCACATGTGAAGCTATAATTTTGATTCCGGTAATTGCTTCGTAGCAGGTCGGCTTGATGAGATGCTGAGGAAGTAAGAATCCATATCTTCCTGTGTCCCGAAGCTCAAAAGTAAAAGAATACTTAATACCTTGGTCGTAAGCCCAGTCATCCGAACCGCCGGGGGCTAAATCTGTGAAGGGAAACCAGAAGTATTAAGGTCAGCCGTGGCCTGTTGATAAACAGAGCTACTTCGTATTCTCACTGCACTTACAGATTGTCTGCGCACCAGAGCCTGCCACATAGCGGTTGTGGTAGGTGTTTCTAATAGCATCAGTCACTTGATTTGCCACCAGTTGCTGAAAAGAAGAGAACTGGTTAATTTCATCACGGGGAACATATTTTTAAGTCTGATCGCAAAAAGAAAGCTGTCCCCCAAAAAATGACTTATCTTGTTCTGGATGTTCGTGAGCTGCCGTTAAAATTAAATTTTCCAAGGATGGCCCAGAGGTTTTGAATTCTTCACATCGTAACGAAATTTTTAAAAATGTACCTTTTTACAGAAAACACAGAGCCGCTAAAGCTGCACGTAAGCCGAAGAGGGGTCGGTCCCGGAGCTAGCGTGCTCGATATTATAAATCCTATCTGTGGTTTTACCATGATGTAAAAGCTATGCTATTGTGTGCCCATGGGTTTTTTTATTCATCTTCCGATTTCCAGCGATTGCACGCTTTTGAATTTTACCCTTTGCTTTTGTGTCCTTTTCACAAGTTCTCCTGTGTCTGCTTTTGGTTCGTAATCTGAAATCCATTTTGTTACCGGTATATTATGGCTGACATCGTTTTCTGTGTGGAGAGGGGGGGAATCTAAAATGTACAGGGCAACATTGACTTTCATTTAGCAAAAACAGCATAAAATGTGACTGTAGAAATAAATTTAATTTTGAATGTAGTTATATTTGTCCGGTAGGAGAACAGATGCTGTTGACTGACAAGCTTTTGAGTTTCCCAAAATTGAGCCTTTGCAACAGATTTTGAGATTATAGGAGGAGGAGAGCAAAAGAGGAACATTGTCCTTGCGGGGCAGCGCTTGTATCTTGCCGAATGCCGGCAACTATGGAGAAAACATTGCACTCCAATTTGAAACTTGGAAGCTTTTAAGATACGTGGGCTTCAACTCCCACTAATTAATTCAGCTCCCCAAAAATGCTGGCAGGGGAATTCTAGGAGCTGAAATCCACACCTCATGTTTGAGATACACTGCTCTTAAATGCAGCAATCTTACAGTTTTGAGTTACACGGTGAAAACTCTTGAAGAGCACAGGACAAGCAAAATCCTTTTGTCAGTAAAGCCAGACCATCTCAGTGTGTAGACACTAATAACACAGTTCTGCATCCTTGAACGATGCTATTATTGCTGAGAGCAATTAATTGCTCACTATAGCGATCCTCAGTCTGATGGGTTGGCCATTTGATCATTTTTCTTTACAAAAATAAAGGTTTATTTACTTAGATACTTACTCTCTCTGGCTCCAAAATTGTTTATGTGGGCATTCAATCTAATGCTTTTGGCATTTTAGTTCCTGAATTCCTTTTCATTATTTGTAGTAATTAAAAAGTAATAATTCATACTCCCTTCTTTCTGCATTATACTAGTTGAATATAATGTATTAAAATAGTTATCTGTTTTAATATATTATTTCTCTTATAGTATATGTTGTAATTCATCACAAATATCCAACAAACTATGATTTCAGTTCTTGATTCATTCTAGTGGGATAAACTCCCTGGTTTGGGATTTGGAGAAAGCCTGGCTTACAAACATTCAACTTAGGAGAAATATTCAACACACTGTGTTCTTGTTCAGACCTAATTGACATGCATACATCATGCAAACGTGCTTCTGTGCTATGTAGTGTCATGTTGCCTAGCTGCTGTTCTACTATAACCTTCAATGTAATTCCCCTGTATTAAGATAGGAAAAAGTACAAACGCTCTATGAATTGTCTCTTACAAGAATCTGTGTATTTTTACACATTTGTTCTGAATATTCTATGTTCCTCTCAGACTTGAAGCATCCTTCAAAATGATAAATGCAGCAGATACATGGATACTGATCCAAAAGTCTGTTTTCTCAGTAAATACCGTATTTTCCACACTATAAGATGCACTTCCCCTCCCCCTCCCCCGCCCCCCAAAAAGTGGGTGGAAATGTCTGTACGTCTTA
>JANHFL010001189.1:123230-136898 GCA_032468155.1 Oxyrhabdium leporinum | reverse complement strand
TACTGCGGTGAGGGGGAGGGCAGTTGGGGTGCCCCCGCCACCGGGGAACACTGGAGCCTTCGCTGCCAAACAGCTGATTGGCAGTTCGATCGGCCTCCCAGAATACTGCCGATCAGCTGTTCTAGGCAGTGGGGATCGCAGCTGCCGCCTGTTGCTGCCCATTCACCACCACCGATTGCCATCGCTGTCACCCGATCACCGCTGATGGGCGGCTGTTAATGGACGGGGACAAATGGGGGGGGGGTGATAGGCGGCAGCGGTGGCGATCCCCACCCTCTAGAACAGCTGACTGGCCGTATTCCGGGAAGCCAATCCAACCTCCAATCAGCTGCTTGGCAGAGAAAGCTCCAGTGTTTCCCGGCAGCGGCAGCAGTTCAGCCCAGCTGACCAGGCTGTTTGCTATTTGCTGCAAGGACGCTAGCTGGATGAATACCGGATGGATGCTGGGAAGCAGAGGCAGATTTTTTTTGTCCTTGTTTTCTTCCTCTAAAGCTAATGTGCGTCTTATATTCCAGTCTTATAGTGCGAAAAATACGGTGCATAAAAGCCAAAAACTAAGGCATGGGGGAATAAATAGATGGTTGCTTGTTACGAGAACGATCACACGGGAAGAAGTTAGAAACTTTTGGTTGTAGCTTATGGCAATTTTCTATTTCAGCTGAATGTAGCAAAAGTATTTTATAGAAAGGAGGATGTATTTTCAGACCGTGGTTTGATTCTGTTTTGTAAATTATGGCTTGCTGCATTCAGTTGAAAAGTGGAGGAGGAAGAAGTATGAAAACCAAGCTAAGGTGTCATTGCTACTTGCTTTTATAACATAACAATATGGCCTACTACAACATCTTGTTGACATTATGGGCAGGCATTCATCATTTAGCCACTTTTTTAAAGAAGTGCCCTTTCTACTCCTTTAAGGAAGAAAAAATCCAAGTCCAAAAACCGATTGCAAAGGCTCTCTTGAGCTCAGACTTAAAGAGAAGGGTTCTTACCAGCTCATCATGATCTTTAGATATATTTTTAGTATATGAGTATGGAAACAGAACCATCTGGGAGTAAGAGTGCATTGTTAGGTATGCTTTAATACGATCCTTGCGCTTTCTGAGAAAGTCAGCCACTCCTTTTACTTCTGGTTCAGACTCGGGGTAAGGTCCACAGTAAGTCTCTTCACAGTCATCTCTGGATCCACCTTTTCCTTTATTTAAGAAAAAGAAAAGCTTTAATTAGCTTAAAATTATAGGACCCAGTGGCAACGAATGGAAAACCATTTTTTAAATTTATACTAGAGCTTGAAACTGAATGATGTCCTTATAGATTGTTGGCGCAAAGGGATCTTCTGTCAAATCTCAGTCTGCTACTGATAATCCTGTATTATCAGAGCATTCACCCATTTTCAGGTTGAGGCGTGTGGGCCTTTAATTCACAAGAGTTGGGGTTACTGGCAAAATGTGCAAAACTTAATTTGAGTCATATATTAAAAAAAATTGTGTATTTAAGGAATTTCCTTTCTGGCTCCTTAAAAATTACAGTACAAGTTGACAAATATGGAAGGGCACGAATGGAGTCTTAGTATTTTCAAAAAAATAAAGGCACAGGGAAGTAGTTGCTTTCTCTTTGTATACTATGGCTGTTTTGTGTGTGGAATTTTGCTGCTTAGCTTCACTTAAGAAAAAAGACAAGCAAGTCACCAGAACAGAAATTGACAGCAAACCACACTCCTTATTGGCACTGATAATGTTACCTAGTTTGGGTAATGAAACGTCTTCAAGAAAACAAGCAAGCTCAGAGAGCATCAAGGACCCTTCCCTTAAGAAAAAAAGAATTTCATTTGAGGATAAGAACAGGGTACCATCTGCCTCCTCCAGCTTGCAACTAACTGAAACCATTAGAAAACCTTCATTACTGGGTGAATCTGGATGCTTTTCTGATGTAATATATGGAGCCACATTTTGTATTCTTGTACATTTTTCCAAGCTAGTTCAGCCTTCTCCAGTCAAATGTACACCAGAACTGTTTTGATGATACCCCTAACCCTGACCAGCATAGACTGATGATGGTATATGTAGTCCAACACAATCTTGGGGAATCTACTGAGTAATTCTATGCCTATGTATTGGAAATTAAAATTGAATTCGGTGGTGTTTAACGTAGAATAGGTTTGGAGAGCATTTTATATACCGAGTAGAGTATGAAACTTGTTTTCCCCAAGTAGATGTAGATCAGTTTATACTTGATTACTGCAATAAATATTCATAGTGTCGTGTGTGTGTATGTACAAACAAACATCTTACCACACCAGCCTGCATCAAAATTGCGATTCATATCTGTCCCAGTGCACTTGTTGTTGCCATGTTTTGAGCGGCTTTTTCTCCACATTCGATTCTGCAGGTAACACACACACACACACACACAGCAGTATGTATGTAAATATTTTAACGTTAATATCACCAATGCATAATTTGTAACCTAAGAGAAATCTCATCGCACATAATTGCACTTTTGAAAACAAGGCTTCCCAAAGAACTTGTTGATATCGCATTGTTTTCCGAGCAGGCAGTAAGTGCATTATTGTAAATTTTAAGGTTGATCCACGGACGCAAGTAAATCTGTGCTTCAATGAGTCAAAAATGCTCAGTGTTTGTGTTGATTGTGGGCATCGTAGCCCAAGTAGTACACACTGCAGACAAAATGGGTAAGCGCTTGTAAAAGCATGAAGTCTGGAATTGAGAACTACTAAGGCCACCAATGCTCCAAGTGCTCTTGGCAATCCCAAGCTTGAAAAATAGATGACTGTAGTAAGAAATCCATGCTTGTTGAGCAGAAACATCTTTCTGGTTAAAGTTAAACCTTAGCGAACACTAAGGTTATTTCACTGCAGTAATTACACCAAGGAGAACTTGGGACCAATGTATCTCTCTACCCATCTACTCATCTATTGAGTTGAGGAGAGCTGCTTTTCACCTTTTTCCTCCCTGCAACAACGAGGTGAGACCGAGATTCTAGATTCACTCATTGTGCTAAACATTGGTATAAGGGTTTATACCACATTGCAACCACATGTACGACCACCCTGGTTAGGTTCCCTATGTGCTAAGCTAAGATTTAGCCCCGTTAGAGTTCACCGGGCTTCTGAACCAAACCAGAATGTACAACTCAAGGCCATCTAGTGTGAAGTGAAGATACAAATCAAGGTAGCTTGAACTAAACACTCGGATAGTGCTAAGCCCATTGTGCAGATCCATACAGAAAAGAAGAATTATTTTGCCTTATTTTTTTCTATGGATGTACAGTACACTATCAAGCAGGTCATTTTTGATACTATTCGCTTGTGGGATAAGATGAAATTCCTATTCCCTGCTTTCACAAGATGCAGAATTTTGCTGAGGTGAGCACCAACGAAAGAAAGAAAACCAAATGGGAAGCTCATCACCAAGTTTGAAACTTACCCCAAATTTGGAAATAAATTGTTCCTGCATCAGGCGCATGATTAGACACAGCAAGATACAATTATAAAAGTATTCTTTTTTTTATAAGTATATTTATAAAGTAAATACATTTGATCAATACTGTGTAGTGAGCATATTTCTTTTATTTATTAGAACCAGCATCTAATGCCCAGAAAATAGGGTCAAAGAATGAATCATTCTGTAAAAATTGAAATTAGAAGTTAATGTTTTATGTGTGATCTAGCAGGAAATTTGCATTCCCTCCTCTAGTAACATTTAAAGAAAAGAGGCAATCCCCGTAGCACAAAGCTTATTAATTTGCATAAAGTAATGCAACCTTGTAACAAGTCATCTCAAGATTATTTGGACTTTCAAACTTCCCAGACCAAATTTCATGATATACCTAGAAAAAATTTACTTACCGTAGTCCATGTATACTCATAACCATCCACATTCATTATCGGCATGACATAGAAATCAAGGTGCTGTAGGAGTCTTGCCATTGTTACATCCCTGTTTAGAAATTGTGTAACCTAGAAGTGGATGCAAAAAATAAGATTTAATGGAAACTGCTGAGTACTTTCCTGTATCCAATCAATTATTAAGGCGCTGCTATATTTGAGCATAGCTACATTCTAATTTGCATAATTCTATGTAGAGGGGTTGCAACCCACTCATTTTTAGGTTGTCTTTTGCTACCTCTGGTAAGCAATTGTGAATGTGTCTGAACCCTTTATTAAATAACTATGGAGAAGTTTATCCTGCACCTGTTGGAATTCTCTTCCCCCTTTTCCTCCAAGAGCTCAGGTTTGCATACATAGGACTGGAAAGAATTTATAGGTGAGAAGGATAACTTATCCCTACTCCTATCACTTTTTGTCTTGTTTTCAGAACTGTGGACAGACTTCTTGTGCCCGTCTTCCCAACATAGTGCTAGTCAGATATGTTGGATTACAACTCCCACCATACTAAGTCAATGGATGATAAGGGAGACAGCTTAACACAAGCAGAGTGCAACAGACTGAAGAAGAAGGAGAAGGAGTCCCTGCTGGATTTTTACTCCACTAGTTGTTGACTGTAAGAGACAGTGCTCATCTCCATTTCAAGGCCATTGAGCCTGCGCTGTCTGATGACATTTCCATGGTCATGTGGCCAGCATGATGTCACCGAGCATTGTTACCTTTCCACTGTGTGTGCGCACACACACACACACATATATAGATCCCATGAAGAATGAGGAATTCCACCAGGGAATATAGACATTGAACTGGTTTTGTATACTTTTAATCTGCTCCCTACTTTACCCTTTTAAGCTGATTTATGCAAGAAGCATAATACATGGAATTATCTGAATTTGCATACTATGACAAACTGCATGACCTGATCTCTTGTCACACACTAGGCTTATTTGGTTGGCTAGTTTATGGATCAGGGTATTGCATGAACACAATCATTGTTGACCTATCATTTTTCATTCTCTATAACGGTATGTGGGAATGACCTTTGGAGATGAGAAAGAGCTGCCAGCCAGAGGGACGGTCAGGTAAGAGGAAACTTAGCCCACAGCAGGAAAGAGGATATGTCAACCATCTCAGAAGAGACCCTCCCTAGTTTCTTGGGCTGTAAAGTGATGGGAGAAGTGTACTTTTAGGTGTGCAAGGTTGATGTCAGCCTTACATGGTAGCACATCCAAACGAGAAGCACATCCAGATGAATTAATTTATTATAAGTTTTTACTTTCGTTAATATAATCTGCCTTTATTTTTGTCTCGGCCTTCTACCTTCTCTTTACAATAAAAGACTCCAAGCTCCTTGGAAGCCAGAACTCATGTTTATCGAATTCTGAAAAGTACCACCCTTTTTCTTTTGTAACCTTGGTGGGTATGTAATGTATGTGCAAGTTAGTAAATACTTTTTTTAAAAAAATCCCATCAACTTACGTGTCCTATAAACCAGAGACAACAAGCTGGCGAAACCCATTCCCTTGCATGGATTCCACAATCGATCCAGATGGCATTTTTGGGAGTTTTGCTTCTATCTGAAAGCTAATAAAAGGAACTTTGATGACATAGGCTCCCAAGAAGACATATGGCTATTTGATCACATTGATTATCCTAAATCAACATTACTTGTAAAATAATTTCCAAAATAACATGTTACTTTCAAGTTTTGATATGAGTGCAACAAGCAAAAAAATTAAAATTGTCCCTCTCCTGAAAGTAAAATCAAAATCCAGTGGAAAGGAAATAGTAGGGCAGTTTTTGGCTCTCTTGACTCTATTTTCTCATGTCATTTCTGTTGCAACTGGACGTAACCACTTGGCATGTCCAGAGGGGTTCCCATATTGCCTCGATTCCACCACAGCCAGGTTCCCTGTTCCAGATAGCATTTCACCTTCTGAAAGAATTGTGAGGTTTGGCCAAGCATACCTTCAAAACGTAAAGCGGACGTTTATCAAAAGAATATCCAATGCGTATCTTTTGGGTGACATCAGGATGTCTTGCAGCTATTTCATCCATCCATGTATATATCTAAAAAATAAAATGGCTTTTTCAACAGAGATAGGGCATTTTAAATTTTTGAAGCAACAATTTCTTTCTATTATTCCATCAGTTAATTCCAGATGACATCAATAGGATCCCAACTACTATTCGTGTCTTTCCCATTTTTTTCCAGGGTGATTGTATATTGAGCACAGACTGTACGAGGTTCCACGAAATTGGGATACAATAAATTAATTTCTTGTATAAGGTCAGAACAGCCATTTAGGCAATTTGTGTGTTCTAACAAAAGAATAATGTGGAAGAGGCAGGAAAAAGCAATTGGTGTGACCTAACCCCGTTTCTTCAATATAGTTATAACAATACAACAATAGCTTACTTTACAGGCTTAATATAATGATTTGTAAAAGATAAAACATGGATATATTGTTATGTATTTTGAACCCAATTTTGTTGTTGTTGTCAAAAAGATTTTTTAGCTGATTAAAAGCATTACATTAGTGGTACAAGATATGGGTCATAAAACTCAGGGACCAATTATACCAAGTCTTATCATTTTTAGAGAATTATATCCTTAGTGTATGAAAAGAAACATAACTTTGGACTTGTCTCTCTGGCATAAAAAATAAAGAACAAAATGACAATAATTTGATCTTTCTCTAGCAAACCATAATGTATTACTTTAAAGGCCCTGTGAAAAAACCTCAAACTTAATAGTCTTCCCCAAAACCTCCAAGGAAGATGCCATTATAATTTTAGGCTGGGTGGTGAGGTCAGAATTTCCTCTTAGCTGCATTTTACACCAATTGCAGTTTCCAAGCACACTAATCTCCAAACCAAATCCAACTCTTAAAACATGGTCTAAGGTAGTGGTGATGAAGGTAGGACCCCACCTGGTGAACCAGCCAAATGTGGACGAAGGTTCCCCCTTATAATCATACTCTCTCTCCATGAATCCAGCAGAACTCCCAAGTTGCAGGTCCAGGTTGCAGCCAACCAGATGGCCTCTTGAGAGACAGCAACTCTGTCTTTTTTCAGTTCCATTTGGTCAATTGCACAGAGCAATTATTGGCTCATGGCATCCAGGGAAGATGTTTGTTGGTTGACCTAAACAACCTTACGACTATTTCACGATGAAATCCTTGGTTAGTAACTCCCTGAGAAAACGACCACAGTTTTAGGAATAAAAGGACCAATTACACCAAGTCTTACCACTTGTAGAGAATGATATTGCTCATAGAATGAAATAGAACTGCGGGGGGTAACAGTGTCGTTGATAGTTTGTAGGTCAATAATTTTCCGAACATCTTCCAGAGAAACTCTGAAAAGAAAGAGCATAACGGTTCCTCATCTTTGATAAAAAGAAAACATGGCTTGATAGTATCCTACTCGTAGGCATGGAGAGCAGGACAGAAAGTATCATACCTGTACAAAATGGCAGACCGGTTAAGCTCTGCTTTCACGTCATTTACATCAGAAACATTGACGTAAAAATGTACCTCCTTATTCCTTACAATGTTCTCAGGGGAAACAGGTTGCCAAAGCACAATCTAGTTTGAAACGAAAGAGAATGACATGCGGAATGGGGTCATTACTTCTTATATTTTCTTGCGGCAATCCGTTTTTATCTTGCAGCTTTTCATTTATGCTCTTTTTATGCAAAATATTTTGAGAGAAGTAGCTGGGGGCTTCCTTTGTACTTGTTCTGGAACTAAACTCAGAACTAGTAAGGTAGAAAACTAGTAATTTCCTGTCATATCTACTTTGGTTTTGCTACTTCGATTTACATATTAATTCTCATTGCATGATACTATCTATCTACTAATGTAAATTGCGTGATGCAGTAATGATGTTCCCATTGCCATCACCATTAAGTATTCCACATCTGCATATTCCTATAAATATATTAACTAAGGGGACATCATGAATCTTTTACTCCCTGCTCAAAATTGCTGATCCTAATCTATGTTTTTACTTCAATTCTACAACAGTCTAGGAATAGCTTTCAACGCCATACTTTTGCAAAATCTTCCACAGTTCTAGCTTGTTGAGCCACGGTGGCTCAGTGGTTAGAGTGCAGTAAAATAGGCAGAACCATTGTGTAAAGGTGGAAGAGATGCCAATCTTTGAGGCTGGGAAACATGGCTTAGAATGCATTGGTTCAAGACAACTGGAGGAAAAAAAGACTAGGATTAACTCCTAGGGCCGAGGTAGACATATATAGGGTTTGATTCCTGTGCTCTTCTATCTTCTGAGCATGTATGACTTGGTGGTACCTTCCATAAAGCTATTTAAGTAGCTGCATTTCTGCAAGTGTCAACTTACTGAAGAAAGGAGGCTACTCACTGCTCTGATTGGTAGAGAAAAATTGACACAGGTAAAGCACGTTGCACAGCCAGTTTCACCTTTTAACCATAAGCAAACCAGCTCCCTATTTTAACATTCATCCACCTTCTCTCTTTCTCTCTGTATCTACAGCCTTCCTTTTCAACTCTTGCACAGCATTATTCCCGTAATATTATTTTCTTGGACAGTAACAGTTGTGGTAGTGTTCATTCAATTCCACTCTTCCATATATTTCATTCATTCATTCATTCATTCATTTATTTAAATTATCATTCCCTTTGAAAGCTCTAAAATACTTTTTCCGCTTTTCCCTGTTTCAGTTTCATGCCATTTTTTTATTTTGAATTTCATTCATTCTGCTGGAGGCTCCTTTTTTTTTTGTCTTCTTTGCCCATTTCCAAAACAAAAGGTCTGTTCCTTGAGATCCTTCACAATATTCTGTTAATCTCTTTTTTTTCTCAGTATGCATTGTATTTTAATGTTTTTGCAGCAATTACTTTTCTATGTGCTTTTCTTCACCCTCTTTCATATCAATATTCCATCAAGCACACTTTCTCATACAGACCATTAGTGTAACTCCACACATTTCTATCTGATGATGATTCAGATGTAATGTAGCTGCCTACTCCATTAGATACCTAACTCTTCATTTTGTTCCAAGCAATTTCAACATGCTCTTTAAAAACGTCTACTTGCTATGCATTTTATTGGGAGATTAATCTATCCTCCAATATATTTTTATAAATATATTGAGGGATAGATTCATATATACCTATATAAACTTCCTTCTCCTGCAATTTTTCTATTTTCGCTTTGTTTCACCTTTTTTTTCCTTCTGTGTCCATTTTTTTTTCTTAAGCTCCATTCTAAATATTACCAAAGATGGTCGTAAATGAATACTGTATTCTGACTAGATTTATATATCACCCTAAGCTGCTGATCATTAATCAACCACAATTGGCTGGGTTTGTGCTAAACTGTTTATTAACCAGCATGGCTCATTTCATATCACACTAAGCCAAAAGCAAATTCAATCCATTACAGTTTAATGCAATGTGAAAATCCAGCTTTTCTGCACTATATTCATGGTTTGCCAAAACCTATTACCTTAAAAGCAGTGGTCAGATTCTGTAGAATGTCCGCTTCTCTGTCAGATTTTGGAAAAGCCCACAAAACCTGATCACTGAAAGAGAAAGAATGAGAATGCAAAGATCTGAGCTGCAGAAACCATGGACCGAAATTATGAGTTTCCTATTCTGAATGACTGAGCAGCCATTAATGTACAAAAGAGCCATGATGGCACAGTGGTTAGAATGCAGCAGGCTAATTCTGCCTACAGCCAGAAGTTCAATCCTCACCAGGCTCAAGGTTGACTCAGTCTTCGATCCTTCCAAGGTTGGTAAAATGAGGACCCAGATTGTTGGGGGCAATAGGCTGACTCTGTAAGCTGCTTAGAGAGGGCTGTAAAAGCGGGATATAAGTCTAAGTGCTATTGCTAGTGCTATAGACTCCAAATAATGTTGCAAGGAGCCATTCCAGGAGCTTTGGCCCATCTAGCATGTTTTGGAATAGCCCACATTGACTGGGGAAGTCTGATTGATTTGCTGGAATGGAGTCTGGCTCGAACTGGAAAAATATTGCGCATTTCTCATGGCGTATGGCGTATGTGATGATTTCAGCCTCTGCATGCCTTTGCCTTAATGTCAGTGACCCTACATAGATGTAGAAGCCTACCAAACTGGAAACTCACTATGATCAAATGAAATGTCTGAAGGAACCACATAATCCTGAGGATGCAGCTAAATATACTGCCCTACAAGCCAGATAAATCCATGTTGGTTTATCCAAGCGTGAACTTGAAGACAGTTATGATTAGATATACAAGTAGTACTCGACTTACGACAACAACTGAGCCCAAAATTTATGTTGTTAAGTGAGACATTTGTTATGTGAGTTTTGCCCCATTTTACGACCTTTCTTGCCACATTTATTAAGTGACTCATCACAGGTGATAAGATAGCAGCAGGGTTGTTAAGTGAATCTGGCTTCCCCATTGATTTTGCTTTGGAAAAAGAGGACACCTGAATGAGGGAACTGCACATTTGTTTTTGTTTTTCCATCATTGTGAAACTGCAATTAGGTCATTACATCTGTTTTATTTCCTATGGCCATTTTTATTTAAAATGAAAAGTCCCTATCACTCACAAATCATTTTGTTGTGAAATCAAGAGTCAGTACGAGCTTTAAAAAAAATGACATATGAAATTGAAAACCATTTTCCTGAAACCATAGTTGTTAAAGGCGTGGCTTCTTTCTTGGAAGGACCTAATCCCCAACTGTGGTTCCTGGAACCATATAGCTGGGAACGCCTCTATTTTAATTTTTTTAATTTTTTTTGTAATAGACAAATTTAGAGACCATCTATCTTACTCACAGAGCAATTATTTATATGGTCTCTCCTCCTGGTGGTTATTGATGTTGTATGGACCACCGCTGCTTGAATCCTGGCTATCTGGGAGTAATTTTCTTCTCTGTTGAATAGAACACAAGAGGACTTGCCAAGGAAATCAGCTTGTTTGATCATTCTAGCTAATAGGCTTGAGTTTCGGGTCAACAAACCAAAATGCTGGGTGTTGATTTAGCTTTCTGTTTGTTATAACAAATCTCTGCTTGCCTGTCTGAAGGCAATTTTCTGCCAACAGAAGTATGGTGGGTGGTGAAACCAGTTGATCTGGAGCAAGGTTTTGGCTAGCGACGGATGAGGTTGTTTGGCAAGTCCTTCTAGGCTTCAGCTGAAGGATATAGCAGAGGTTGGAGTGAGCTGTGGTTCATGACCTCTCTCTCCTCTTTTGCTCCAAGTTCACATGGGCATGTGGTTCTTCAGATGAGAAGAACCAGATAACAATCTGGTCCATAATCTTTCCTGATTAGGGATAGAAGTATGGAAGGCCACCAAGAAATCAGAAGAACCAAATGGAAACCCCCCTTTTCCAAGATCTCACTTAAATCACCACCAGGGGGGTCAAGATTGTTTTAACCCCAAAATTGGCAAAGTACTTAGTGATAAGTAGATTGAAAGTCATTTAATCGTTTGCATCCTATTTTACTTGGAGCTGAGATAACATGCTTCCCAAAGCCTATAACAGGTATGGTATATAGTTAATTTAACATCTATAAAAATGTAGAGATTCAGTGTGTTATGCTAAATTTAGTTTTGAAATATTTTAATCAGTTTTATCACGCTAATGCATGTAGACTCAAAACCTAAGTCCTCAATAAAGGTTGGTGAGATATTGGGCTTGAATTTCACTTGAAGCAGTTGGATACCTTTGTAAAGATAATGGAAACTTATATAACTGAAATTGGTCTGCTGATGCAACAAATATTGGCACTGAACCTCAGAGCTAAGTAATACCCCATCCTGATCGTATTCCAACTTTGAGAAATCATTCTCAGCATAGATTCATCAGAAAATAGAACTGAAGACTTTTGGGGTGTGTGTGATTATATTGTTACAAAGTTATCTTCTTGCATATAATCTGTTTGTTACATGCTTTTCAAATTTAAATCATCTATGCATCGATCCATTAGCAGTTAAATTACCTCCCTCCCAAACCTTCCACTCCACAGGGCACCTGCTATTGGGCAACTCTTGGATTTCTTGCTTCAGCCATGTTATTCTGGGCAACTCCCAGAAATTCCCCATTGTCCCAAACCAACCGGATGAAGAAGTTGGGCCCTGACATGATCAAATCCGGTAGGTGACGGTGCTGTGGATCAAAGGGGAGGAACAACCTCTTTCTCAGCTGACGGGTGGCCATTCATCCCTGAAACTGGAGACTTCATTGGTGAAAGGATTATCCAAGTTTCGAAACAATGAGCTGATTCTAAAACTGTGATTATCTCATTCTCAATATTGCTTGATTCACATGATCTCTCAGGGAAGAACCATGCAGACTGTTCTTGGGAAATCTCTGAATCAACCAAACTTAGGCAGGAAGAGTACCTAGATGACAAAATTAAGGCTGAAATTTCTGAATAAACATACCAAATACAAGGACTAGAGAGAGCAAAGCATTCACTTGTATGGAATCCATTCGCAACAGTTTTGAACAAAAATAGGATTTAACGTCCAAGGAAAAATAGTGCATGTAATAAATTCTGTTAATCCACATATAAAATGAGTTTAAGGATTCCAGTTTGACGGCTAAGTTTATTTTTTATCTATTGAAGAGAATATATCCTATTGCAACATAAAGTTTTTTATTAACTTATTAATAACTGTTTTGATCTAAAGTTTATTATTAACCTATTCAAGTTTATTTTCTTTTGGAAAGTCCCTTACAATGATTTATTGAAAATTTTGGACCTGATCACTAAGAAATCATTGAAGATTTCTGACATAATCATTAATCATGTCATAAGAAGTTAGCAGAAACCTAATTGCTTGAGAGAAAAAAAAATCAAAGAGGATAAAGTATTGTTTTCATAAAATATATATTCTGTTTCAATCAGAAGGAAGAGTCATTCCTCATTTTAGGTGGCAATTTTTGAAAACTTTACTCTAAACTGACTTGTTAATAGACAGTTGTGCTCCGGCTATGCTACAAGTATGGGGGTCTTCTCCCCATAATGATTTGGCAATATAAAGTTCTGATCTCTACATCTATTTGGGCATATGTCCTTATTTTCTGAAAATATGTTCTATCTTTTTCACTAAAAGATAAATACATACCTCTGGGAAGCAGAAACAGAGGTCTTTTGATTGAAGATTGATACCAAACAAAAAAGGAAAAACTTTAGAGCAGCCATTTGCAATGAAACCAAGAGAAATAGTGAAGGTTGGTGACTTACTTTGTTGATTTTCTAAAGTCTATATTGAAAGAATGGTTAAAATTTAATATTCTCTCTCTTTCTCTCTGCAGTTTCTTTCCCCCTTCTGGCAACTCCCTTTTCCTCTGTCTGAATCTGGGCAGTTCATATCTTTATTAATAATGATAATTGCTAGCATATGCAGTTCTGATTGATTGCTAAAGTTAACACAAATTATACTTTGATCCCTGCAGCGTGAATTTTATGCTTATCTTTAATTGGGCAGGAAACAAAGCACATTCTCTTTTCACTGATTAATTTATTCATATCATATCTGACATCTTCCCGTTGACATTAGGCGAATCATAATGTCCTTATTGAATAAAACGGTGTAACTATGTTTTGAATTCAGTAGGCAGTTCTGGTCATGGTATCTCAAATGCTGGAAAATATAGTAACCAAAATGATTAAGGAGTTGCAGCAGAGAGGTGTAAAAATTATCCATCAGCCTGGAAAAGAATGAAGTTTTTCTTTCTTTCTCACAATGGGGTGATGATCAACAAATT
>JANHFL010001189.1:106234-123184 GCA_032468155.1 Oxyrhabdium leporinum | reverse complement strand
AGAGGGACTGGCCCCAAATCACCCAGCTGGCCTTGTGTCTAAGACGAGATTGGAATTCACCACCTCCTGGTTTCTAGCCTGGTGCCTTAACTACTACACTAACTAGTCCTCTTTTATACATTTATGAGCTGGATTTTACACCAATCAGAGCAGTCGTTTGTAAGCAAGCAAGCCATCCCATTACTAGTATTCATCTGATAAGCAACCTTGACATGTTCTCAACAGTCCAGATGTTTCCACTGCCCAAACAGGACTTGGGACCACTCATATGCCAGAGTGTAATTTATTATACCATGGGAAATCATATTTATACGGGACTGTTCACATACTGTATGTTAAGCAGTCTCTTTTTTTGTTTCATTTTTTTCTGACCTATCTGGTTCCTCAACATTTTTCTACAGTTCTTCCTCCTGAAACACCTAAAACATTTTCCCTGCATCTCAACATTACTGACTCTGCAATCCGATATACACTAAGGCACCATCAGACACAATGGGAGACGTATTTCCATAATTGTGCCATAGAAGGTGTGGTTAATAATTGGAACACACAATCTCCAAAACAACAGAAAATGTTTAGGTTGGATGTTGAATTTCCCAAATGTTTGTTTCCTTAAGGTAAGTCAAGAGGAAAATGATAAAGTCTTGGTCTGGTGAATAAGAATAAGTGAAAATGTCATATATATAAATGCATGCTGTATATATATATAATTTAAATTTTAGTACAGTTGGAGTCATACTTGGTTTTGAATATTTGTTAAAGTTTGTTTCATGGCATACAGCATCAGATCAGTCAGAACCAGCAATGCTGCAGAGGAATGTTCAAACATGAAATAGTTCATGTTTGATTGTTTTCATAATTCTAAAGCACTGAATTATTTCTGCTTCCTGGGAGATACCCCTCCAACTGTTCCACATTACAAAGCAGGATAATTAGAGATCATCTCATCACTAGATACTTTTTTCCTAATAAGTTGAGCCAGCCATTGAAACAATAAACTTCAAGAAATGGGGAAGAGACTCAGAGGAAGCATAAGAAAAGGGGCAACAGGCAGACAGACACATGATGTAAGATGCATTATGGTACATTGATCTGATCGCCATTTTCTTATCTTAGCTGGTTTTTAATACTGCGTTTTGCTTTCTTTGAATTTGATGACTTCTTTAGACTACCCAGAGATGATGGATGGACGTATAAATACTTAAAACAAACTAACTGATTAACTACATGGAGATGAATGGGCCTAAACTAGCACCCAAACATGGGAAATTTCCTCCTGTTGCAGTCTTTACGGTTGCAAATTAAAGATGCTAACATTTGCCTAGGCAAGTGGACAACTGTTGCTTTTATTTTTTTTAATTGCTTTTTGCACTTTGTTATTCAACCAAACAATTTGCTAATCATTTGTTGCATTTTGTTATGATTATTTGTGGATGTTATTATATTTTAACTGCTTCGCAGCTGTACACATTGTCCTAACACTTATACTTTGTTTAGATAAATAAACACTGTACACAAACAATGTATAACGTCTCTGAGAATGCAGGATCTGAAGATCAAATCACTGTTGGCATTCCTTAGCACTCTTTCTTGAAACTAATAACTGCAAAACTTCAGTCAACTTATGAAAAATCAACTGGGATTTCGATAAAATCTATCCCTTTGCACATCTCAGAGATCTCATAAGCAAAGGTGGAATAGCATTCCCGTTATTATTTCTGTAACCTAAGTTTTACACTTTTACAAAAACAATATCCTGCAAATAATATTAGCATGGAAGCACTGCTAATATCACAAAAATGGGTATTCGCTCTCCATAAACCTGCCCTTAAAGGTCATTCAGAAGCTGTATCTGATCCAAGCAAAATGCAGAGTCCTGCATGGACCAAGATAAACTAAATGACTAGAATAGCATCAATCCTGGGGACTCTGCAATGGCTGCTAGTAGGGTTCCAGATCCAATTCAAGGTATTGGTACACATGGCTTGGATCCTTGTTGTCCTTTTGCTCCAAGTAGAATCAAACCATCTACTATGTTCTGACCAAAGGGATATGTTTCGGTTCCCCTTGTTTGGAGATTTCTTGGTCATAATTACTTTCTTCTAGAATAGCCTGTTTCCAAAAGCTATTCTAGGCTATTTGGCCATTTTTAATGTGGTCCTTCTAGAAGAGCTTTAAAACAATCGTCTTGTAAGGATCCATCCTTACAAGAATGCTACTCAACTGGAAGAAGCTATTGAGTGGGAATCGCTGAAAATTAATTGGGCAGCATACAAATATGTGTAATAAGTAAAGAAGTAATACTTTTAACAGCTTTAACTTTCAATACAGATCTAATAAAGTTTGTTTCTCTTCTTCACACTTTTCACACGTTTCTTAATGTCTGAATGGCCCCACTCAGATTAGGTGCTGGTTCTACCTACTGAAATCCTAAAGCACTCTAGATTCAGTTGAAGTAGCTCATTTTAGACTACGTGATCAAGCTCATGGATTGTCAAGGCCAACAGTAACTTAATTACCTTGAAACAACTCGTTTCATTCAATTAAGGGGAAGAGCTAGTAAGCACAATTATGCAAGCTCTCTGCTGATTAGATTTACCAGAGTTTTCAGAAACTTAACAGCAGCCGTGTAGATTTGAAAACATATCAATTTCTATTACCCCATTTCCTGATATAAACCAGGAATCAGTTCCCTTGAGCTATGATTTGTTCTATGAAAAAACAAAACAAAATATGCACTGCCTTCTTCAAACTAGTACTTACAAGATGCATTCCCAGACAATATGGGTTGCAAATTATTGCAGTCTCAACATCAGCTTGGCAAAGACTATAGCAGTAACTGTTATCTCTAGTTAGTGAACAACAGGAATAAAAATATTCACTTCGTAGGAGATTCTGACTGAAATGGTAATGATAATACTACACAGAATGCTCTGCAAGTGTTAAAACATTCTAAAGTACATGACAGAACTAGTTGATTTTCTGATTATATAACAAAGATCCCAGCAGTACTTTGTGTCAATCAGAAAAACAATCCTGGAATCAAACCAGTTACTTGCAATGTTCAGATTACAGAATTGCCTCCCAAAATGTTATCCATCCTGATATAAGCTAATATTATTTTAATTGTTAGTTGCAGCTGAATGCATAATTTACAAATGGATGGATTTACAAATGGATGGATAGTGATGGCAAAGAAAATTTCCCCAAACTGAGTGGAGAGCTAAGATGGTTGGAGAAGACTTTTCTTGTATTCTTAACTTCATTGCAGTGCTGGTGCCTCTTCTCTGCAAAGGATCACTTCCTCCATCACACAGTTGCAATTATTCTTTGGAACATAGCCAAGTAGTTAATTCTTAATTTCATTGCCTAATTAATAGACCACTAGCTAAAGAGCTACTGAGATGGACTTTGTCCTGTACATATAACAAATTCTTCATTCCTTGTCTCTGAGTCTAGACACAGAGAGCTTAAATATTTCTTGACTGCAATAGCCAAAAACTGAATGGGTAAATGTGAGAATAAATAATTCCCCAATTCTTTCTCTGGAAATTCCTCTGTGAATACCCCTTCTTATTTTTCCACTTCAACTTGTCTTAGATAGTCAAGTTCTTTAATCTCAGTAAAACACTTTAATATTTCAAGATGGTGAGCATTTTGCTCTGGCCATCTTATTGAAAGACCTTTCAGCTACCACAGCTATCACAGTCCCTCTGCTATTAATTCATTACTCATTTCTTTACTCATTAATTCAGAGCTGGATGCCCAATGATGAGAGAGAGTGGGAAATGCAATTCAGCTAAAACTGGAAGGGCTTAGATTTCCTGTCTCTGCATAGTTAGGATTGATTTTCTTCTCACACGAGTGCTTAATTCGCTAGTTTTGTCTGTTTACCTTGTCCTGTGCCATATTTTAATTGAGATGGAGACCATGCGTGTTTGAAACTCCCCTCGTCCTTCTGCTTAGGCAAGGAATATCAGTAAGAGAAATGTTGAACTGATAGCTCATTGTAACTACTAGCTCCTGGGATACATGTTTAGGGCATATTTCATTTAAAAGACTAACACAGATTATATGGCTTCACAGAGGAGAGCTAGATTGGTGTACAAACAATGATTGAGATTCCTGGGCTAGAATCCAGGTGACGTGAGTTCTAGTCCCATCCTGGGCACAAAGCCAGAGGAGTCAGGCACTCTGTTTCTACCCAAGGAAAGAGGCAATAGTAAGCCACTTCTGAAAAAGTTTGCCCAGAAAACTAAATGGCCTTGTCCAGGCAGTTGTTAACAATCAAGACTGACATGAAGGCACCCAAAAAAAAATATCACTAGAAACTACCCCAATAATATGATTTTTCACACTTTAATAGGATCAGCTAATATTCCTCTAGATCAGAACAACACACAGCTAGTTTACTTAATCAAGAAATTCCTTAATATGGAGAAATCAGATTTAGCCATAGTCAAAGATATACAAATAACGCGAATGCTAGTCCTTGTGTGATGAACATTTATGTAAGTGGGTGGTGGTTACAGCTAACGAGGCAGGGTCTTTTCTACATACATTTGCCAAACAAGTTTGGATTTGTCCAGATCAATACAGAGCGAGATCAAGGTGTGAATTATAAAATGCAATGGTCTAAAACTTTACATATGGATTGGAGAGGGATTAAACTATTCATCAGCAATAGAGGGATTATTTGTTTTTACAATTATGAGTCAACTACATATTGTACATCTCCAAATGGCACAGCAACATTAATTCTTTGTGTTTACATAATTCTACATAGAGATGTAGAAGTCTAGCCATAGCACATTTACAACAAAACTGTTCTGCAACTGCAAACATATAGACTCCTGTATTGATTTCTACATCTCTATGTATGTATCTACCCTTTCTAGGAGCGACATATTTGTGGAGAGATATCACTGGGCACATTGCCAAGGGTGGAGGAAGATAAGGAATTGAGAAGTCATAGGGAGTAAGGTGGCTGTGCCCATTGAAGAAAAAAATGCTTCTTTAGAAGTATATAACTGTTGGCAGAATGCCTGCTCATTTGTCCATAGCCATCAAAGACTAAAACATGCTTTCTTTGGAGCTTGGGAGAAAGTTTTTTCCCCCCTCTATCAAATGGGTCTATAAATCAATTACATTCTACATGGCAATCTGTGTTTTGATCATTTCCATTTTTTTTTCTTTTGAATTACCAGCCAATCCTTCTGGTGATGCAATTGTTTGAACTGCTATTTTTAAAACAGATTTTGCCCATATTCCACAATTCCTCCAGAATCGATATCTTATTCCTTATTCTTCCTTGGAGAAGGAAACTACCATGACCATTTCGCCATCCCACAATCGCATGGAGGTGTCTCTAAACTCCTCCCCAGTCTGTAGTGGGAGGTGCTTTTCCACCGTCCTGTAAGCCAATTATGCTGGCTGGTCCTCTGCATACATATTGTCTGCTGTTTAAGAAAGCAAAGCCCCAGAGTTCATGAGTCACAATCTGGAAAGGATAAAAGTTCTTTTATGCTGGAAATCTTTTCCAAGAACAGTCTGGTTACTAGAGAGAGGCTGGCGAGCAATATCACAGATTCAAGTGTGACAAATAACAACAGGAAGGTAAGGTAAGGGCTGGTGCAGGTAGGCTGGTAGACATGATAAATTCTCATAATCTTTAATTGGAATCAAACTTCACCAGTAAAATATATAATGTCTTTTCACTTAACTTTGGTCATAGCAAACTTTCAGTTCCTACATTGGTTTGCTTATAAATGAAACCAATTTGATTTTTTCCAGGTCCTGATTACAATTGATCTATGGAATTGTTGAATTATTATGACCATAATTAATACAATTCAGGGGAGGTTATGATATTACATGGGGGGTGATGTGTTAATTGTTGATGAAAGTTAGAAAAGATTGTCAGATGGGTGATAATGTATTGGGAGATGTATTAACATGGAAGTTGACTTGTTACTGGTTGTCTAAGACAACTGTGCTGAGATACTTTTCGAAATACAGATTCCTACAGGCTGCCATATATTGATTTCCTGGTCTTTATTCATCACTGCTGCAGTTTAATGTAAACAGTCAGCAAATTAGATATGTGGCAACTGTTCTTATGTTTTCCCCGCAAAGCTTTGAAAAACTATCATTACCAAAAATGAGCAACAATCAGTTTCACCCAGTAATATTCTTATGAAAGTGTGCATTTTCCAGACCATACAATTTATTATATGAATCAACAGCCAATAGCTCCAGTTACAGATTGACAACTGTGGTATGTTGTCTAAAGTCCTTTCCAAGGTGATCATTATGCTTGTTATTACATTTTCTCTTCCTTTAGAAAGTCTGATCTTGCTTTGTACAAACATGGGAAGCAACTCGGAAGATCCTTCTCACTGCAAGGTAAATTTAAAGGATAACATTATTCTTTCTCAGAAATACTAAGAACAATTTAAAACAAAGAAGGTGATAGGCTATTTTTATTGACTTGTTAGCAGAGAAACAAGCAACAGCAGGCTGCCATGAAGGCATGCCTGACATAGTTTCAAAGGCATTTCCATAGGGCATTAATCTTTCTGCATATGGAGACATATGGACAACTTAACATCATGTAATTTGTAATATAACTTTTTTTTGGCTGGATAAATTATTTGTCAGTATGTTTCGTGTCATTCGAATGTATGGATGATTCTTAGATTAATTGATTGGGCAGATACCAAATTCATTGCAGAATCCTTGTGGACTTTTCTGAAACTTGGGGTGAATGTATCACACTCATCTAATGCGGCCTCCATTGTGTTCAAGAATATTGTTTGTACATACGGTAGTATACCTGATTGTGATCTTGGAAGAGTAAGTTCAAGATGTCTAGCTCTGCATTCACGCTTCTTTTCATGGAATGCTTAAAGGCAGCAGTGAGGAATGTCTCAAAGGTGTTGTGTGTTGAAATTGGATTCCATATTCATAGTGGATTCCTTAGTTGTTGCGGAATTTAGCATAGCAAAGGATGTAATTCTTGAATGTTCAACCACTCTTCCTACATTTATTTTTCTACCGGTTTTATATAGTGGATGTAGATTGATATTATTTATTTACTTGCTTATTTGATTTTTACTCCACCTTTGTTTTTGTCAACTAATGGGGTTGCTCATACTCAGTGCTCATTCCTCCCATTTTCCCACAACAACAACCCTTAGAAATGGGCTGGGTTGAGAGAGAAGGGCTGGCCCAAAGTCATCCAGCTGGCTTTCAGGGCTAAGGCAAGGCTAGAATTCATACGTTTCTGGTTTTTAGGCAAGGTTCTTAGCCACTACACTAAACTGGCTTTGTGGTCTTCCTCTGAATAAACAACTGGATGGAATTATTGATAAGAATCTGGAATTTCTTGCATGAACTCTGGACGTTGTAGTAGAAAATATACCATCATCAAGAATATTAAAGAAGATCATGGCTGGATAAGGCAGAACACAATGATAAATGCAGCATGATTAATCCATTTTTGCTGTCCACATCTGCCTCCCAGATTCCTGAATTCATTTCTCCCTACGTTCTGCTTCCACCTATGATGGAGGCAATCCTCAGAAGTCCCAGCCAACTGTAAAAATTGTAGTGCAATATGTTCAGCAGATTCCAGGTTGAGGAAAGTTGTTTTTGAGAATTTGAGAGTTGCTCCATGACCACAGACTACAGAAACTGACTGTGATCATACTTTCAGCATGGACTCAGAGGACACATGAGCAATTGAATCCCACTGTCTTCAGTTTGGGAGGGAGGGGTCCATCTTTTCTCAGAATTTTCAAAGATTTCCAAGAGGTGGCAGTCATTGTTAAGAAGCGGGAGAAGATACAGACTTTCTTTATCCCTGGAGAATCTCCTGCTCATCTTGGATTCCAAGATGGACTTTTCATTTCCCCCATAACGAAGAACAGGGGGAAAGATCAAGTGTAAGAATTTCAGCACTCCTAGCCATTCCTGCAGGCTATAGTTGAGATTGTAACAAGTGTGGAGACAGTGTGTTCATTGCTGGTGCATCATTTTCACTGTAGCATACACAAGGATTATCATGGCACCTGTTCCAGTTATAACAGAACTCTTCCCAGCCTTTTCTTTATGTGTAATGTCTCTCTTTAATTTTCAGCAAAAAGCAGCAAATGGGAATTGTGTTGCTCCACCAGTCTCTGAGGAGCAGAAGAATTTTGATATGCTCTATACAATCGAAGATGCGCCCCCGTGGTATCTCTGCATCCTCTTGGGATTTCAGGTATAATAAACTGGGTTATCTCCTTCCGTGCTCTTTTGCTGTTTAAACAATTTGCCCTGGCTTGTTTAAATGAACAAATATTTGGCATGGCGATTGTTGCTCCACCCACAATAACAGACTGACTCTTTACAAGTATTTAGATGTTACCATGTGTAACAACACTCATTCAATGGTGCCATTGTTGAAAAGGTACAAGACGTACCTTGACTATGAGTCTTATGCTAAATGGTAATTGCATCTTACTTCTATTGTTCATTTATCTATGCAATATTAGCATGTATAGAACTTTGCACCCCAATCACATCTTGGGACTATTTCAGGTGCACTTTAAAAAAAAAAAATTGAAAAAGTTATAGCGAGAAGAAAAATATGCTGAGTCACCCTTACAAAGCCACCAAGATTCTGTTGGCTCAGTGCTAATAATGGAGCTACAACAAGAATGAACACAACTTTGTGTGCCCCATTCTCAACATAGGATATGTGGTTCCTGGTGATCAGTGTCCCAAATAAGTCATACATATTTCAGTGCTTTGCTCTGATTATGGAATAAAAAGAGCCTTTTCCCCCCTTGGAAGAAATAATTTGGGCTGAGACAGGAAGCAAAGGATTTGGTAGCTGAGGGAAAGAGAAAGGGAAAGGAAAAGATGGAAAGATGGGAGCAAAGGAGGCCATTCTTGCCTCTTAGTTGGTTTTTGTTGTTTTTTTTTTAAATTGAAACAAATTTCAGAATGTGCCAAGCGTGATGACTCCTCTGTTTTGCCTGTCACTGGTCCCATTTCAGCCGCACTTTTACAGTCCTCACCACTAAATTCAGAGTTTGAAGAAAGGCCACAGAACTCTCAGGAAATGTCTTTGACTAATATTTCACAGGGAGAGAATAAGCCCTATTTGGGGAAATTACTATCCACATTAGAACAACAGATTATGACTTCAGTTGTATAGAATTTCAGCATTTCCACACAACCAATGAATGCACAGCTGAATCCCAAAGCGGTGATGCCTGTGTGTCAGTTTGGAGACCTCATATGATCTGATGTCCATTTGACGCATCCTCCTCCCTAATCTTTCCTCCAGCACTACTTGACGTGTTTCAGCGGCACCATCGCTGTCCCCTTCCTCCTGGCAGAGTCTCTCTGTGTAGGGAAGGACCAGTACACCATCAGTCAACTTATTGGCACCATCTTCAGCTGTGTGGGCATCACTACCCTCATCCAAAGCACTGTGGGCATTAGGTACGGCTCATCTGGTTGGCTCCTTGGTGAATGTAACGGAGAAGAGACTGCTATGAGGGGGAAGCTGCTAGGATGTTTCAATGTAGTAGCTGAAACAGTGGGATTGTACATTGAGCCAGAAGACACAGTCATAGTTGAGTGATTGGAGAGCGCTGGCTCCTGCGTGAGGCAACCTGCGCTGTGATTGGCTGCTGTGGGCGTGGAGGGAGAGGGGCAGTTTCCCTTTTCCCCCGCCTTTTTCTTCTGTGTGGCCTGCATGCTCTGTGATTTACCTCATGATACTCCTGTTTGCTTGACTGTCTAGTTTGCTGTATATATAGACGTAAATATATATTTATTTATATAAAAGTACGAGTTCGTGTCTGCCTGTCTAGTTTGCTGTATATATAGACGTAAATATATATTTATTTATATAAAAGTACGAGTTCGTGTCTGCCTGACTGTCTAGTTTGCTGTATATAGACGTAAATATATATGTATTTATATAAAAGTACGGGTTCGTGTCAGCTTGACTTCATCTGGACCCCTGATAGCAGCACTGAATCCATGCACTTTTTTCTCCCCCACCCGCCACCCCCTTCCGTAAGGCAGGCTTCCTCTGTTTCAAGCCAGCGCCCTGGCATTCCTGGTTCCTGCCAAATCCATCTTGGCCCTGGAAAAATGGAAGTGTCCTCCAGAAGGTAACTGAAACTTGGATAGCCTGTAAGTTGAGAGGAGCTAGAACAGAAGTATCTTCAGAAGTCTTTCACTGAGTGAAGGAAGTCAGTAGCTTACCAAATGACAATATAGGTAATCCTCAACTCACAAACATTTATTTAGTGGCCGTTCAAAGTTACAACGGCATTGAAAAAAGTGACTTATGACTGTTTTTCACACAACCATTGCATGATCACGTGAATCAAAGTTGCCGTGTTGGAACTAGTTTAGATTTATGACAGTTTCAGTGTCCTGGGGCCATCACCTTTTGCGACCTTCTGACAAGCAAAGTCAATGGGGAAGCCAGATTCACTTAACAACTATGGCAAGAAAAGTCGTAAAATGGGGCAAAAGTCACTGGACAACTATCTTGCTTAGCAACAGAAATTTTGGGCTCAATTATGGTCATAAGTCGAAGGCTACTTGTATATGTGATGTGATGTGACTATAAACAAGAACCAGAATTTCCCAGCCAGACATCCACATATGTTGCCAAGGTTGAGAAATATTGCAGTAGACAAATTGTTGCCTTCCAGATTTTCTGATTAGAATTCCCAGGATTCTTTACCCTTGACTTTGGAAACTACAGCATTTAAGAGGTCTACAAAAGTCCAAAATACATACATTCAAAGTCATCTTGGGGTCTGGCTACAGATTTTTGGGGTTAAGCAATATTATGCAGAATATAAAAAAATAACATTATAAACCAAAGACATTAAGTGCATACAATAAGAAAAAGCAATATAGATATAGTTCACACAAAATATTCAATATAGCTTTCCGTATCTTTCTATCTGTAGAGTCCATCCTTGCATCCACCATGGTCACACACTTTCCTATATTACTTTTCTTTTTTTTTCTGTCAAAAACTCCATTCAATAATGACATTCTCTGTCTTCTTCTTCTCAGCCCATTCATTCATTCTTACTTTATAAGTTAGGGTTGGAATTTAGTCCACTCATAGCATTTCTTTTACTCTAGTCCCTCCGTTTTCCATTCAGTTTCCAATCAGTGATCAGCCTCTTCACCTTGACCCAAGCTTTTCCTGTTTTACTACACATACTTCTTAAGGACCCCATCCTCAATGCATTCAATTTATTTTGTTTCTCCTGGCATACCCAACTGTCATTTCCGTATAACAAAATCAGGAGAAGCATACTTTTATACACAACTTTTAATGAATGTTTATTCCTCAACACATACTACCTACCACCATAATATCAATAAATGGGATGGAGGGAGAAGAAATATATTGCCCCATGTCCACTATTCTCTCTGGGATTCAGACTGTTCTGAAATAGAGTTACCTTTCTCCAGAAAGAGAACGTTTATTGTCTAGTTGTGCTCTTTAACCCCAATTTCTTGCTTAATTCATGCAGACCAAATCTATGGCAATTGGACATTATCACTGAACACTTCTCACATATGGCAACCAAGAATGAGAGAAGTAAGTCTGACCCCAGCCTTCCCAGGTGTACACCCAGCCACATTTCTCAGGAAATCAGTTGTCGGTGGGAAATAGTGAACAGGAGGAATTCTTTATAGCCTTCAGAGATTTTTTTTTCTACATCAGAAAGCTCCCACATCTTCTACTTATAAGTACAGTCACCAGATGTCCTTTATTATAAGGGACAAATCTTCAACTCAGAAAGCTGTCTTTTAGATTTATTTGATTTAGTTATTTATTTTCTTGCTTTTGCTCTTGAATTTTCCCTTGTAATACAAAGTTATAAACATAAATATTTTTAATCCTTATGAACCTCTTTCCGATTTGCCTCTTTTTTAGGTTTGTCTTTTATTTATTCCAAGAAAATATGGTTATTACACTTATGAGTAATTTTCCATACCCATTGAGGGAAGAGTGTATCAGATTTTAACTGTTTCCATTTCTTCTTTGTTAGCTAGATGGCATGTTAGGCAAGATGAAGCAATTAAAATGTGCTATTTACTAAGATTTCAGATACGTCCCAGAGGTGCTTTTTCAAAAGACAACAGGACTTTGTTTTTCCTTGAAGACGTTTCGCTTCTCATTCAAGAAGCTTCTTGTTCTGCTTTCAGCTCAGTCAGTACTGAAGAAGCTTCTTCGGTGAGAAGTTGCTTTTGAAAAAGTACCTTTGGGCCACCATGACCTGGATGACTGAGAATCTCCATAGACAAGATTTCAAATAATTGTTTGGACTGTGTCCTATTATGAGGTGTTCAGCTATATTTAGTATGTTTTTGGAGGAACTAAGATATACAAGGTTAGGGTTAGGGTTAAGATTAAGTCACCAAGAAGTTTCCTGGAAGTTTCTATTTTGTTTGGATATATATTTTTTTTAATTTGGGCAGTGCGGGAGGGAGGAAACTTTGTTGGTACGATTAATGCACCAAGTCTCAGGGAGCCCCTATGTGCATTTCATCAAAATACCTTTCATAGCTGTCAGAGTGGGTGGGCTTAAAATTTGGATTCTTTATACATCGGTGGGAGAAGTTAATTTGACTTTAAAGGAGAAAATAGATGCTTTAATTAATTTGAGGCATCCATTCACTCTTTAAATCCCCAAACCCTGACTCTCCTGGGTTAGAGTGCAGCCCTTAGGGTGCTATGCAAACGCTAGTGTAGCCTTCACGTTGAAGAATCTCTGGATTAGACTTACTAATTTTGCATTTATTGCTCAAAGCTGGCTGGCAAGAAACTATACTGGGTGATTGCAGGACCCAGATATAGAGGCTCAGCAGGGGGGGATTTATGTATCTTAAGTTTAGGGAAGTCCTCCTGTGGCTCTTTGCTACCCTAATGCTAGGGATTAAGGTTGCAGTGAATAAGGGCAGGTTGGAACCCAATTTGTACAAAAGTGTGCTTTTATAAAGGGTTATAACCCAACCAAAACCAGTTGGGCACATAAATGTGAAAGACCAAGGAAGTTACATACATCCTTGCAAGAAAGCAGGCTTTTTGTCCTAAACTACAATTGCCAGCTGTTCATCTCTCAAGCAGTGACAAGGAAGAATATCATAAAATGCATGCATTCTTCTAAACATTTCTATCTTTTTAAAAAGTAAGTTGCGTCTTATCATGGGGTGGAGAGGAAGAGGACCACTGAGTGGTTGCATTGGCTTGCTTAGTCTGCTAGTTCAAGTGCTGACAGCTTATAGCCAACATTGAAACATCTGTTTTCTCTTCCACTTAAGAGTTCTTCCTCTTAAACCAGGCTTCAGGAAATCAGTCAATCTGTGAAATGTCTAATCTCTTTAGATAGAGGACTATCCTTGCTAAATTAGGATTTTGAGGGCCCAAATTGTTGGGGGCAATATGCTGACTCTGTAACCTGCTTAGAGAGGGCTGTAACGCGCTATGAAGCGGTATATAAGTCTAAGTGCTATTGCTATTATTACAAATATTGTGAGTGAAATACAGGCATGCTAGTCTTGCTGAAACACTCTATTTGCAATGCATCTTTATAAACTTAATTCGTCCTTTTCCTGTTTCTGCCCTAGATCCAAGGAGCCATCATCATTTCCAGCCTCGTGGAAGTGGCAATTGGATTTCTGGGCGTTCCTGGGGCCTTGCTCAGCTACATTGGGCCCCTGACAGTCACACCCACTGTCTCCTTAATAGGTCTCTCAGTCTTCCAAGCAGCAGGAGATAGAGCTGGATCACACTGGGGCATTGCCGCATTGTAGGTGCTCCTTTTTCAGTACAGCAGATTTTCAGACTGATGCAAGAGTGGAGCAAAAGCTGTAGAGTTACAGAACTACTGTAGGATCTCAGAGGAGTGAACTGCAGAGATACAAACTGGCCCTTTGGCTAGATGCTCTCTCATCTCCTCACTCAACTGCCAGACCAAGCCAAGGGAAGCAGAGAGTGAAGTTCTGGATGGTTGGTTGCCAGTGGCTCAACTCTGCAGAAAGACTGTGCTTGTGCACACTTATGAGTGTAAGTGTGCATGATAAGTAGGATAGAACAGTGGCATGGTGAGAACATTATGAATCCCTTGATCTCTATTCCTAAGGGGTTTGTAGCTCTGCAGTTCTGTTATATATTGTGACCAAAGAAAGACCACATATTTTTACAAATTAAGGAATAACCCACATATGAGTGCTGGTGGCTGAACTACCCATAATTCCCAGTTAAAGGATGATGAATAGAATATGTAAAGTAGATATTGTGAACCTATCAGTCACCACATTCATTCTCTGTGATTCCGACTGCTGACTTCAGAGAAGTTTGCTTTATGGACCTAAATTGGAACCTCGCATTTTATACTCACCCGTTGGTTCACTGTGGTCCTGTCACTCTAGACAGGCAAGGAAGCAAGAGCAGGAAGAATACATTGTGGGAAGAAGCACTGAACTTTTCTTGGTGAGAGCATTCAGAGTTATCTGATTTGGCTCAAGTCCAACGGATATATTTTTCATATATTTGCTCTGACCTCAGCAGGTCTCAGCTGAATGCTGTTGGACTTGGACTGAAGCTCATTAACCTCTCAGGGCATCAATATTCCAAGGCTGGTGAGTGATGAGGACAGTCAGAAGATGAAAGCAGATTCTAAACCCACCAGCAAAAACCCTGGCTCTGCTGAACCTCAACTCTCATGATTCTCAGCTAGTACGCTTGTTAGCTACGTTAGCCAAGATTAGATATGCCTATGGAAAAGATCACATAGTCATGAGATGCAAATTCACAAAGAGGTTGTCTTAAGGTTCACATACTTGTCTCAGTTTTGGGACTTGGTAGTGGGAGGGAATGAAGCACTTTTGTGAAATTACTCAGCACAGATCAGAAAATCAGATCAGATGCTCTCTGAAGTTGTTAACCCAGGGCATATGCAGGGCCAGTTCATGTGACAAATTGCTGATCCAACTGGTGGTTTATTTAAAATTGCAGAATCTGCCTTCTTTTAATCAGATGCCCTCCAAATCATTTCTCTCCCAAGATTTCTAATAAGCATAGCTGCTGTTCTGCTGGCTGGAATTTGGAGAGGTGTAGTCCTAATATAACTACAGGGTATCAGACTTGTGTAAGGAAATGCCTAGATAACGGTAAATTCATGATAAATAATTATGTATAATCCAATAAATTCAATTTGAAATCATATGAATTGATCCCATCGTTTCTGCATCCTGTTGCTCCTAATCTGTTCACTCATATCTTTTCTCTCGTTTGAACAGGTCTATTTTTTTAATTGTTCTGTTTGCTCAGTACCTACGAAATGTTTCTTTTCTCCTTCCTGGGTATAAATGTGGGAAAGGCTGCATTTTGATCCGGATACAGATCTTCAAGATGTTTCCAGTAAGGAGATTGTTGTTTAGTCATCATTTTATTGTAGGCACATTTTGTATGCCCTCCCCCGCAAAAAAAAAATATGGTCAGAATTTGCTGATTTTTATCTTGCCAGGTTCTCCAGTTGCATCAGTTGGCAAAAACAGCTTATTCTTCCCCTGTGTAGAAGGTTACTCTGAGCGTGCGTAAATAATCCATTCACATGCAATACTTTCTCTTATCCATGATAAAGATCAATTGACTCAGAAACTTCCCATGCACCACGAAGGACAAAGGAGAGACTGGGAATTAATTAAAGCTAAACATAACAAGGAGAGGGAGATTGTAAAAGCTTTTGCCAATCAATTGTGTACATTTGTTAGGAGTAAAGGAGAAGGAATGTAGAAGAGATCCTTAACACAAAAGTTTGATTTTGGTTGAAATACTCAAAACTGCACTCTTGAATATTTAAAATTCTCAATCTGCAATTTTAGACAATTCTCCAGGAATAAAGCTCCCTCGGCTGTATGGGATTTATTTGCAGTATAAATATTCCCAGGACTGGATTTCAGAAGTCTCAAAAGTGAAAACTAGGCAGAGTAGCACAGAGAAAATGGACAATAGTTTAGAGATCCGTGTTCTTTTCCTACAGCTGCTTTCTGTCTTCTGACTTGTTTTCAGTGTGGATGTACAGCTGGGAGATTATTGTGTTTTGCCTTTCTGTATCTCTTCTTCAGATCATATTAGCCATTTTGGTGGTCTGGCTGCTTTGTTACATTCTGACAGTGACGGATGTGTTTCCTCGGGATGCCAGTGCCTACGGATTCAAGGCCAGAACAGATGCTAGAGGAGAAATCATGTCCATAGCGCCTTGGTTCCGCTTTCCCTACCCCTGTAAGTTGCCCTCATAGTTCTCTTCACCTCACATCAATCTTGGGAGGGAGCGATGGAGTATGCAACCACATGATATGCTAAGCCACACAAGATTGCACTGAAAACAGGTCTGAGGCCCTCATATCTCCAATCCCTCCTTCCCTGTTATTCTTTCTCTTTTATTTGCCCATTGCATGAGAATGGGCAGGATCTTCCCTCTTTTATCTGCTCTTACATGCTCCCTTTACATGGAAGAGATCTCCCTGGGCTGATGGACAGGCATGGGTTAGCAGTTCAGCCAGTGATGGAATTGTTGCCTTTGATGTGCTAAGGCCCTTCCTGCAACCGGGCCCTTCCAGGAACAGGCTGAATGGCAGATTACGTTTTCATGAGAGAGCCTTATGTTGTCCCAAAACCTCCCGTCACCACCTACATCCCAAGTTTAAATCTTGGTGGACCTGGAGAAAAGGAAAGGTCTCATGTCTTTTAACCTTCAGTAATCCCATTTATCCTCCAGAATAACAGTTGAAAAATGATATATCTACACTCTTACCTCCAGTCCTTTGCCCTTTGCTGTTTTCATTCCTTCAGAACAGGGACCTCCTAACCTTAGCACTGGGTTAAAAATCGATTGGCGACAT